>WEDG01003271.1:0-17579 GCA_017591395.1 Schistocephalus solidus | reverse complement strand
ATAAGATCAATATGTTTTGATCCTCGGGTGGGAAAATCAACTACCTGATCCCACATGCCTATATCTATGGCCTCAAGTAGGTCTTCTAACTTTGCAGGACCGGAAGTTGGAAACCAGTGAACTTCAGGAAGATTGAAGTCACCTGCAATCAAGCAATATTTCAGATTTAAATCAGCTGCGGCGTGAAATGCCAGCGAAAGACAAAGATCTTAATCCTCGCTGGCATTGGGTGGGCGATAGACACTACCAACGAGTAAAGAGTAGTTACCTTTAAGAACTACCCGCCAACAGCCTCCTCTACCGCGGTAAATTCGGCGATGGTCCAATGGAAAAAATGTAAGTGGTTGCCTAACATAGATACAGCTTCCTCCGCCACGGTCCTCGTGTAGATCATTCCGAATGTAAGCGTAGCCTAGAATAGAGAGTTGGGAATCGGATACAGAGGGTGTTGTCCATGTCTCTGTAACTATTGAAATGTCAGGGCGGTGGATAAAAACCGGAGTCTGGAGCAAAGGTATCTTATTCAGCAGAGATCTGGCATTTAGTTAGATCCTCTGGCTATGCACAAGGGCTCTCAATTTAATGATTTATATATCCATTATCTAAAAAGTAGCCTTTTTCTATTGTTAAAACTATTTTTAAAAAAATTATGATAACTTTACATTTTAAAAAGTTTTTTGGATAGCGTCTTTATTTTTATGTATAATTTTATGATTAGTAAACAATTTGCTTTAAAACTAAGTTGCAAAACTTATTATTTTTTATCTCTGTCTGTTAGTAGTATGTTTTTTTCCGTTTTAACATCATTTATGCTCTATGTTATTCGAATGCGCAATGAGCCGCACGTCTAGGTTTTGATATAGCTTTATGAAACGAATGGTACTAGCTGTTTCATACAGCTAGATCAAACATAATCAACACTATGATATAAAATACAAATATGAAGACTGTATGACTGTATTGAAAGGTTCTTACCGTTGAACTCTTCTTGCTCCTAATCTATTTTCACCTTTTTAGCAATCAGTCAGCTAAGTCTAATTATTCGGCAGACACCACACCGGAATCGACTGCGCTCGCATCTGATTGGAAGTACCTATCCCTTCGAATCGACCGCAGACGTTTCTACCTCTGTCAAATGAATACCCTCGAACGTCAATAACAGACTAGTCTTGACTCTAAACATTATTTCCCTGATACATTCATCTTCATACTGTATAGCTGTTTTTACTTCATTTTTGCTATTTCTAAACCTTGGAAAACAGGTTTTTTTACTTAAACAAACTCGTCATTTCAACACTGCTATTTAAGCAAACAAACAAACCAAAGCTTAAGTGTTTAATGAAAAGAGGACTTTGTTTTAGGTTTTTTCCTGTGTTCTAAGGATTTGACGGCGCCAAGCAGTGCCAAATCAATAAACCTATTTATTATTATTTATTATTATTAATCTGTTCCCTTTGAGTTATAGGCAAATGCGTGGTGATCTCTTGCAGATATTCCGCATTGTGAAGGAATTGGATTTTTGGCTGTAATTCTCGGACTTCTTGGAATTTGCCGCCACGACCCATCTCCGAGGTCACCCATTGAAACTGCGTGTCCAGCAGGCGAGACTGGATGTGCGCAAGTTCTCCTTCTCTGTCTGAGTGGTTAAACCATGGAATGCCCTCCCTGAAGACGTTGTGATGTCACCATCGCTGGAAAGCTTTAAAAGGAACCTTGACAGTTTTATGTTCCAAAACGAGCCTGAGCGATGAGGAATTTATCTTAACCCTCGAAAGTCGTGCACCACTTGTCATATTTTATGACCGCCTTTTGTACCTTTGCAACCCACGCGGTTTCTCTGTATACCGCACTTAAATTTACGTTACAAATAGGGTACTCAAAGGCATATGCCTATTTCCCTCAATAAATTGAATTGAATTGAATCGGGGAAGCTTGGCACTCTCGTGATAATTGGGTTTGGAATACCGTTAATACCCGAAAAGTGGGAGTTTTAGACGTATTGTGTGCTTACAAATTAAGTATAATGAGAAATTAATGAAACCTGTTCAGATTCCGTCGTAAAAAATTTTGCAAAGAAAGCACTTAACTGCTCAGCCTTGTCAGAGTCTTCGAGAACAACGTTTTTATCTTCAATTAGGAATTGAAGAATTTCATAACCTCGGTTAGAGGAGGATAGATCACGGAACAGTTGAGCAACAGATTGTTCAGTTTGGCTCGCTGAGTTCGGAAGATTCTTTGTGTCACATTTAACCGTTAATTATATTGGCCCTCGGGAAGTCGGGAAGTTCATAATTTCACTGCCTATAAGAAATGTCAAAGAGTCTTATTGAGGCCAGAATACCATAAAAACAGTCCTGAAAATCCTATTGGCAATGTCTTGCTCTAGTTGATCTGCAATGTATGATTTACGCATACCCATTAGTTTATTCTATCAAATCGTCTGGAGAACGTGATAAAATACTCAGGAGAATTGAGGAGCGTATTCAAGAATTTGTCTAGATGTTGCACTTAAATGGCCAGAACACATACACTGGTTACTGCTCACTTACTGTCAAGTTCTCGAAAAAAACTGGGGTTCATTTGAAATACGACACGAAAGCCCAAAATGTCATTACTATGGATTTAATCCCCTAACCGAAGAGGATCGGAGCAGCTTGAGGTGCATGCTGAGTGCAGCCTGTCCAATATTTAGTCTCAATTCTTTTCTGGCCCCATTAGTGCACCAGGAATCTCACCGCAAATGACGGGTTTGGTGTCACACTTCAATGGTATGCTGTATGTATGCTGATGTAAGGCTTACCCTGACACTGTTGCTCCCGAGTAATACTGCGTGCAGACTCAACGAGTCAACTGTGTAGCTGATAGCACTTGTCCAACAGGCAGGATTCGCATTGACTCCAGCAGCCCCTGCCACCACAGCCAGCTTTCTGACCTTGACGTCTCAGGTGGGGTCGTCTGACCCTGTAAATGCCTTCCCGGGCAACAATGCAATCTCCACTGCGATGGAATCTCTGCGTGCATTGTCCGCTGTCACTCGCAATGTGCATACAAACCGCCAGTTTCCTGTTAGTGTTCACGGTGCCTTCTCCCACCCACCTGTGGCCCACCATGGTGGTACTCTTCCGGTAAATCCCCTTCAGTTAGGTACCGAAAGCACTCAAATTTTCCTGATTGGATTCCGACTCACTACAAACAACAACGGTATCACCGTCCTTATCGTATTAAATATGAATGAGGAGAGGGTTCATTCCAACGCTTTGTTTACTTTATTTGGTGTAGAGAGAGACGTGTTGCGTAATTTTTACAGCACAGCCTATCTCCTGGAACGTCCGATTCCAGAGACCGAACTGTGAGATGGTCTTGTTTCCAAGCAGATCATTTTCGGAGTCCGAGACGTAAATGTCCGAGAGACAGGCTTTATCCTCGAAAACTAAAGTGGCCTGAAATATACCCTCAAACCGCATTCGAGTATAATTTGATGCCCGGGCACGGACGGCTCTTGGTTTCAGTTAAGGCGACTTAAGAGCCTACCACATATCTATGCTGATTATCGTCAGGTCTGAAGCCGTGTCAACCTGCAACGTAGCGGGTTCTCCATCAATACTGACCGTTAAGTATTTTCTGTCTTCAAAGCTAAGTACCTAGGAGTTGTGCTGCGCAATTGCATTACATCGCTTGCCTGGTCTTGATTGATTTACTAAACAGTGTGTCGCTTTGTAACCGACCCGCGAACACTTGTAACATCTCGTGCGATACGGACAATCTATCACGAAATGCCATCCGTCAAACTGCCAGCAACCGGTCTTTGGTTTCCTCTCAATATTAGTTTTCTCATTCAGTCTACTCACTTTCGTGTCAAAAACATGCACAGGCTGGCTGTTTACGACACCGATCAGCCGTGTCTCTTTTTTTGATATTCATGATCCGTATACACTCCTCTGCTAGTTGTTGCACCGTCATCTCGGCTTTCTTATCTAGCTGAGTGAGCAATCGTGTGCGGACGTCAGCATCCTCTGGCAGCGTTAGTGATTTAAAGAAAAGAAGGGCCTTTATCTGCTGACTAGTGGCCTGTTCTAGATCTGCTTGATGGTAGGCATCATTCAATCAGCCAAGTAGGTCAAAATATTCTTCATGAGGCTGCATTTCTATGTTCAAACACTCAAACCGTCGATTGAATAAGGACTTTGAGAAACTAAAAAACGATTTTAACTTCTTAGCGGTTTCCTCAAATTAAATTGGCATCATCAACTTTACGAACCGCTAATTTTCACGCTGGCTTAGCTTAAAAAGCAGGACTTCTACCTTATCTTTTTCCTCCAATTGTGAGCCTTTCTCTTCCAATATAAGTTTATATTTGCGATACCAAACTTCAAAAATGATGCCACCGACGGGATAGTAAGTGAATTCTGTGATTTCGTCTTCAAGTTCTTTACGTTAGTTCTTTCCAGCCGGAGTCCAATGTTTTGCATTTCTGAAAGCAGAGCCGCAAAACTGGCCCGTTGTGCGTCGAGTAACTGCTGTATTTTTTCCATAGTAATCATTAGCTCAGACATCGGCATCACCAGTTTGTTCTATCCCGACGGGTGTGATAGAGGAGAAGGCAAAGTGGGTTTCTGAAAATACACTTTATTCTGGGCTGGCAGAAAACAGTGGATCACTAGCGCATAAATTCTCGTTTAATTATTGAGTTCAGGGTGTTCTCGAACTTTCTGGACAATGGCATGACAATAGTAAAGAACGTTCTGGAACCTTCTAGGCTGCAAAAAGACGCAAGGTTGCAGCTTCCCCTCCATCCTTGAGTAATAGAATAATGGAAGGAGACACATCTAGCGTATGTGAGACTACGCAACCGTCTGTAGATATTATCAACTCTAAAATCCCTTTTGTAAATCTTGAACCTCTTGATCCTCTGATTGCTCAAGCCTGCACCTCGTCCTGCAATAACCAGTCTTCGTCTGACGAAATAGATTTTTTGCTTCAAGGAACCCTGACCAATACCTCTGACACAGTTATCCAGCAGGCTTTTCAAGGCATTGGGATAATCAGCTCTGAAACCTAAGAACGGATAAATCGCATGCAGAAGTTTATGCTGCGTAATATTCCAAATTACATATCTGCTTTCGATGGGGCACGTTTCTTTCTGCAAATCTGTGGCTTGAGATTAAGAGTCGTGCACGCTAACTGACTGCACTCGCTCGGTCGTAATGCTTCCAAATTATTCACTCTTTTCCTTGATAGAAGTCGACTTCATACTGTCTAAGAAGGAGTTTCATATAGAATTTTGTCAAAAATGGCATTCCTCAGTTCCCCCCGACCTCACTTCAATGCAGAGAAGCTTCACCAAAGGCCTGCCTAGGTGAGTACTTAGTCACATGATTCTGAAGAGCATTTCGTCGATAGCTTGAGCAGTTTGAGCACAGGAAGAAACAGATGGACATCCTAACTGACTACTATGTCACATAAGACCGTAGCGCCATACGTCACTGTCTTCAGCACGCTCAGTTCAAGTATACGTACAAAAGGCCTGACAAGCTGACGACTGAGTCAAAGAATTCAGTTGGGCCATTTTTCGCGGGTTTGAGCATGTTGAGCTCAGGTAGCCAGATTAGAGGCCATTCCAGCAGCCTTCTGATTCACGGAAGTAAGTTGCGCCACTTTTCCCGATCTTCAGCTCGTTGAGTTCATAAAGGCACAGAGAAGACCTGCTTAGCATCCATCTAAGTCACCTATGTCAGTTGTACCATTGATCGTGGTTTTGAGTACGTTGAGCTCATGAGGGCATCCAAAGACCATACTAGCTGATTATTAAGTCAGTGAAGGCAGAAGTCCCGGTTGCTGCGGGCTTGAGTACCTTGAACTCAGGAAGACACAAAAATGCCTGCCTAGCTGTCTTCTAAGTCACAGAAGTCCGTAGCGCCATTCGTCACTGGCTTCAGCACGCTCAGCTCAAGAAGAATCAGGAGGCCTGCCTAGCTAATCATTAATTCAGAGAAGTGAGTAGTTCCATTTGTCTTGAAGTTGAACACGTTGAGTTTGGCAACACACACAGTGTACCCGTCTAGCGGTCTACCAAGTCGAAGAAGTCATTATTGCCATTTATCGTGAATTGAAGCACGTTGAGATCAAAAAGACTTAAAAATGCATGCCCAACTGATTACTACGTAAGAGAAGTCGCGGTCTTGTGCACATTGAGCTCAGGAAGACACAGAAGGCCTGGCTAGCTGCGTTATAAGTCTCAGATATCTTGAGTACCATTCGTTACTGCTTTTAGCACGGTCAGTTAACGAAGACCCACAAAAGGCCTGCCCAGTGGACTATTTAGTCACAAATATTGGATGTGCCATTCATCCGGCGCTTGAACGCGCTCAGTTCAGGAAGACGCACGAAAGGTTTTCCTAGCAATCTAGTAGGTCACAGAAATCAGAAGTGCCATTTGTCATGGGCTTAAGAATTTTGAGGTGAGGAAGATACACCGAAGGCCTGCTTAGCCGAGCAATACCTCAAAGAATTCAGAAACGCCCGTCATCGATGGCTTGAACACGCTGAGCACAGGAAGTAAACAGATAGATAGCCTAGCTGACTACTATGTCAGAGAAGTCCGCAGTGCCATTCGGCACGGCCTTGTGCACGCTTAGTTCAAGTATTCGCACAAAAGGCCTGTCAAACTGACAACTAAGTCACAGAATTCAGTTGGGCCATTTGTCGCCAGTTTGAGCATGTCGAGCTCATGAAGCCACAAAAAAGGCCATTCTAGCAGCCTACTGAGTCACGGAAGTCAGTAGTGACATTTGTTCCGATCTTGAGCACGTTAAGGTTAAAAAGGCACAAAGAAGACCTGCCTAGCATCATTTGTAGTCACCTATGTACGTTTTGCCATTGAGCTTGGATTTGAGCACGTTGAGCTCAGGAAGGCACCCAAAGGCCCTCCTAGCTGACTATTAACAAAAAGTAACAATCACTTAACTAGACCTCTCTGCTATCCTATGTCTGCAAAACTTTATCCAAAAATATGACATCTATTTACGTTGCTAAACTCATTATTAGACTCAAAATCTTTTGCAACCAGCTTAACAAGTGTACCACAAATAAAACGGGTTATACATGTAGTCTCATCAGAGGTCGCTGATAGGTCCAAACGCAAGTTCAATGTCATTATCCGAAATATCCCCCACACGGTTAACCCCACACCTTCAATCCAACAATTCGTACACTCGTGTGGTCTAAAAATACGCACAGCTTCCACCAAAAGGCTTAACTCAAGAAGCAAAAATAAGCCAGTGTTAGTGACTTTCTATTCACAAACCGAAGCCGATCTAGTTCTACAAAACCCTGAAGTAAAACCAAACTCTGCTCACCCGAAAAGCATTCATAGGTCCAGACCTCACACCTATGCAAAGACGTGAACTTCAGACCAAAGCCACACAGCTCAAACCAGATGTTAATCATACCCTCGCCTCAGTGGAACCTCCAGCAGGCACTTCCAACGCTGCCAACTATAATGTAAAGCGTATTAGTCAGTTTGAGAAAAATAAACATAGTGTCTACTTAGCCGAACCTTTGGCAAGTTTTTGTTATTCTGACACTCATAACACCAATCGAATAACTGCTTCAGCAGTTAGGACATGATGTCAGAATCAAACGAAACGAGCACCTCAAAATGCTATAATCTCTCTGGAACAGCTTGATGACACAAATTCTGGATCCAGTCATGTCGCAATATTAGATAGTAATATAAGTCTTACTGCTACTCTGCCAACTGAACAACCAGTAACAGAAAATGTCAACCTAGCAACTTATACAAATCCTATGATGTACGTGTCAATCCCTTCAAGCTCAAAAGATAACCCAATTTGTCTCCCAGTTAGTATTCCTATACAAAAAGCTTCATTGAGCACACCATTACTACCAAAAAGCCCAAAAAAGGTCAACCCAAGAAATATGAGTGCTTAAAACTCTGCAAACTCTCACAAGACACGAATAAGCTCTTATAATAACACCTCAACTCCCTCAAATCCGGATGCATGGCATAGGAGTTAACCAACGCACACTAACCTTTCAAACATAGTAGCAACTGTTGGCAACAAAACCAGTTACATAGGTCGGCAAAACTTCCCAAAAATAACTCCAGGTATTAACAATAACCGCCCAGTTAATCCTCCCCCCAATATGGGGCATAACCTCTTCAACCAACCCATGCTCTCTAACAGCTACACAAAACCCATACACTTTAACCCATGCACTGAAATCCCACCACCCACTCAACACACACACCTTTACCCATTCACTCATTTCTCATCATACACATCACCATACCTTCCAACAGTTACACACTTCCCTTCTATTAGCCTATCGGACAATGAAAACAGTTTTGGAAATCAGTTTTTTTACATTACCTGGCCTCGTCCCTATCCGACCCTTAGTATCGCCCTTATTAGTGCGAGATCGATAGTACATAAAATACTACAACTTAGGACATTTGTTGAAGCCTATAATCCCGATAAAGTTTGTTTAACGGAAACATGGGTTAATGAATTAACATCGAATGCTTCGCTATTTGTCCCAAACTACAATTTCTATCGACAAGACCGCATTAATAAACGAGGCGGTGGCTGTATGATCTACCTCAAAACTACCATTGAACAAAGTGGTTTCGAAACTTTCCCTGGCGAAGCATGCTTTGCCACAGTAAAATCCCTATCGCACAAAAATATACTTATCGGATGTCCGTACACTCCTCCAGAAGGTAGTAATGATGACACTGGCCTAACCAATCTAATAGATTCCATATCAAATATTCAATTTGAATATAAGATAATTGCAGGCGATCTAAACCGTCCTGAAATAAACTGGGCTAAACTATCAGCCCCCCACCAGACACGATGAACTGCTTTTCATCAATTTTTCTTCCATAACTGGACACAAATAATCAATAAACCGACCCGAGGAAACAACATACTAGATTTTATTCTTACAAATGATATCTGGCCCCTACATACGCATTACGGCAGCATAACCTTTGAAAGTGATCATAAGGCAATAATAACAATGCTCCCTCTAAACATAAATGAAACATCAGATTCTAATTACATTTACATAAATCCAAAAAACTCGAAATTGACTATATGAACAGCTATGTAAGGTCACTAGACTGGAGTTCAAATCTTCTAATGACATTCGTGACGGAAGCGATAAACCTTTTATACTCTACCCTTTTTTAATTCGAGATACCTTTATAGATGAGAGATTACCGTATAAGTCACAAATTCCTAACTTCCCTTTGCAAGAGACTAAAAAAATTAAAAAAACAACTTCATGATCCCTCCAGTTAGTTATTTATCCAGCCTCAGACGAATAAGGGAAATCCATGATCTAGGTGAAAAAAATGGATGCAAACAAAAACATAGCAGTGGAAGGCCGGGCAATAGAGTCCTCCGAAAAAAACAGCCCAGATCTTACGGAAACAATTAAACACTAATCGAAAGCCAGGTCCACAATTCATGATTGATGACGCAGGACAAGTAATAACGGACGATAAACAAATAGCAAATTTATGCAATAAGTACTTCTCAGCCAACTATTCAGTTGAGGAGGAGCCGATCCCCCAACCTACAGACACGACAGCATTTACCCTCAATGAGATCTGTTTTAGCGAAGAAACCGTCAAAAAGCGATCAGACAACTTTCAAAATTCCATCTCTTATAGAACGGATAAAATCCCACCTTGCATACTTAAGCATATGATATATGCTCCAATACTGCTGTCTAGTCTATTCTCCTTACTCCAATCGAATAGTATGTATCCAGAAATATGGAAATACTCAAGCATTACACCAATCTTTAAAAACGGGAACCGATCTGATACACAAAGCTACCGTGGTGTTCATCCAACAGCGGCAAAAGCAAACATTCTAGAAAAAATAATTTTGAACCAAATGCTAAATTATCTAACAAACTCTAAGCTCAAACCTTCCTCTCAGCATGCTTTTTACCTACAACGTCATGTCAGTCCTGCCATCTCACCTTCCCTGCATTCGTTTCAAGTAACAGAGATGACGGAAAGACGGTAGCTACGATATACTTTGACCTAAAAAAAGCGTTCGATAAAGTCCCCCACCAAAGGCTTCTAGTGAAGCTAAAAAGTCATGGGATTGGGTCGCCCCTTCTTGACTTTCTAAAATCTTACCTTCAAAACCGATATCAGGTAGAACAAATTCGAAACGTAGTCTCAAAACCATCTCATATTAGTAGTGGAGTACTTCAGAGGACTATCCTAGGTCCCCTCCTATTTCTTATATACATTCACGACTTATCCTCTATATCAACGTCAGTTAAAACATTTTTATATGCGGACGACTTAAAACTTGCATATGCATATAACAAGCATACAGTAGCCAGTATGCATAGAACGATTGAAAATGATCTTAAAAAACTAAGCGAATGGAGTACTCTATGGCAAACGCCATTCTCTCCAAGTAAATGTCATCTCCTGATTTTTGGTTCACAAAAACGTCCACCCATAATTTTTCAATAATCAGGAAATAACTGAGACAACATCAATAAAAGACTTAGGTCTTAGCTATACATATACTCTTGATTTATCTCCCCACGTTAAACAAATATCACCAAAAGCCACTAGACTATGCGGATTCATTTGTAAAAATTTCTCCTCACCTGTCATAAAGACACGACTATATAAAATGTACGTTTTACCTCTCCTGGATTACTGTCCAATTTTTTGCCATAATGCCATCAGATGGCCGAAAGAAACTAGAAGCCATTCAAAGATGCTTTACCATATCCTTATCCAAATGTGATGCCTTTCAAGGCTCATACATGGAACTATACAATAGATATGTTCTTCAAGCCGTCTGGATCAGAAGACTCAAAAATGGTCTCACTTTTCAATTCAAAATCACACACGACCAAGATATTCTCAGAATGTATATACTAACAAATCAAAACGGCCCCACGACACTAGAAATAATGAAAATATTATAAAAATTCCTAAATTCAAAATTTCCCAATGATCCAACTTCTATTTTATAAGAAACGTGACCATATGTAATGCCCTGCCAAGTTCTATTAGAAATAGTCCAACCCTACTAGAATTTAAAATAAAAATCAAACAATATCTGTTCAATAATACCACACATCTATTTTTGAATAAGATAGGACATTTTTCAACTTAGTTCTTTAACAATGAATTCGGGCCAAAAGGGCTCTGATAACGCCAACTTCAGCAATCACGCGTTTTACGACGCGGCGGTTACTATCGGCGTTAGCTTCTCCCGATGAGCTACCGTATCTGCACCAAGAAGTCAAGCTGCAAATCCAAACGTACTTTGTGTGCGCTTCCGATGATGGCAATAGCCATTCCACTAGAACTGGATACTCAGGCCAGAAGCTCCCACGAGTAGTTATCTCACGTCCTTTCATGAACCTCCTAAGACCACCTGCAAAGAACACAGAGATGAAGAATTTAATCATCTGCTTATATGGTACACCTTCTGGTTATGGACAAGCTATAGCTGGTGGTTAGTGACCTGCAAGACTCATAAATACCTATCCTCTGGCTATGCGCAAGGGCTCTCAATTTAATGATTTATATACCCATTATCTAAAAAGCAGCTTTTCTTCGATTGTTTAAACTTATGAAAAAATTTATGTCAATTTTTAATTTTCAAATGTTTTTGGATTGCGTCTTTATTTTTATATATAATTTTATGATTGTTAAACAATTTGCTTTAAAACTAATTTGCAAAACTTATTATTTTTTATCTCTGTCTGTTAGTAGTATATTTTTTCCGTTTTTAACACCATTTATGCTCTACGTAATTCGAATGCGCAACGAGCCGCACGCCCAGGTTTTGATATAGCTGTATGAAACGAATGGTACTAACAGTTTCATACAGCTAGATTAAACATAATCAACATTATGTTATAAAAAACATATATGAAGACTGTAGGACTGCACTGAAAGTTTCTTACCGTTGAACTCTTTTCGCTCCTAATCTATTTTCACCTTTATTAGCAATCAGTCAACTAAGGTTAATAAGTTGGCAGACCCTGTAGCGGCCGAGGATGCCAAAGGATAGCACACACTTGAGTATATCACTCGGACCAGCTGTAGCCATATAGCGTCGGCAGAATCGTTAAGCACTTTATCACGCACGCACATGTATAGATAGCAGGAGATAATAAGTTTATAACGTAAGGTATCTATGGTAACAGTAACAAATTGTAGACAGTAATAGAGAAATATAAAGATACAAGCGAATACTGGGGACCTGTACAATCGATCCTTTTGGAGTGGGAGGTGGTCACAAATGATCAAATATATACCGGTGGGGAGTGCAGCGCTGTTGGCAAATGCGGGTGAGGGTCGTGGAGATGCTGACGGTCAGGGACTTTCGAGACGGTACGACGGCGGTAATGATGGGAGATGTCAGCGGTAGGGAGAGAAGGAACACCGGCCATCTTCACAGACCATCGATCACACCATTCCCATCCGGGATCCGCGCGAAAAGTCTTCCCAGTCCATTCAAACAATTCTGTCGGAATCGACTGCGCTCGCATCTGATTGGAAGTACCTATCCCTTCGAATCGACCGCAGAAGTTTCTACCTCTGTCAAATGAATACTCTCGAACGTCAATAAGAGACAAATCTTGACTCTAACCATTCCTACCCTGATACATTCATCTCCATTATGTATAGCTGTTTTAACTTCAAATTTTGCTATTGCTAAACCTCGGAAAACAGGTTTTTTACTTAAAACAAACTCGTCATTTCGAACACTGCTGTTTAAGCAAACATACAAACCAAAGCTAAAGTGGTTACTGAAAAGAGGAGTTTGTTTGAGGTTTTTTCTGTGTTCTAAGGATTTGACGGCGTACAAGCAGTGCCAAATCAATAAAACCTATTAAGTCAGTGAAGTCAGTACACCTATTTGTTGCGGGCTTAAGCACGTTGAACTCAGGATGAAACGGAGAAGGTCAACCTAGCTATCCTCTAAGTCACAGAAGTCAGTAGAGCTTTTCGTCAGTGGCTTGGACACGTTCAGCTCAACAAGCATCAGAAGGTTTGCCCATTTGATCTATTTACAGGTAATCACGCACTAATTCACGATTGTATTCCAGTCTCGCTTCTACCAATGCCTGAGGTTAAATGCAACAACCTTGAATTTGCTAACACAAACCATGAATTAATTAATAATTTCGGAAACACTCTAGATTGGCATAGCATATTTTCAATCATCCATCCAAACTTTTTCCATGAGCTCTTGCAGATCCTCACATAAAAAATCCAGGCTTTTATTCCGTTTAAGGTATTTGATTCAAATAAAGCTTCTTCGACTGTTCCACATTTTCTCCAAAACAGACTTAAAAAATTACAAAAGCAGCTTATAGATCCACCTAAAAGCTCTGTGTCAGTTCACTTAAGGATTGCAAAAATATTTCAATTAGCATCGAAAACTAGGCTCGCGCAAGATAAGCATAAGGAGTCTCGGGCACTAAGTGATGCCAATCCATCCAAATCTGTTGCTCAAATCTTCCACGTTCGGTCATCGGCTAAGCGTCTGAATGTAACTCCGCCTTTACTTTACTGTAAGAAAAATATCGCTACAGAGAATTTGGGCAAAGCAGAATTGTTTAATTCGTTTTTTGCCAACCACTTTACCACTGAAACTAGCATCACTCCCTCAATTCCTCGGCTTTCAAATTCAAATTCACTTCTAACAACCATTAATTTCTCGCCTTCAAGTATTCAAAAAGAAATAGCTCACCTAAATATTCCCATTCGGTCGAAACTGATAACATTCCAAACTCCCTTATTAAACGGGTAGGAGATTTTCAACCTCTACTTAGCAAATTATTCTCAGTATTTATCGAAAACAGTTTCTTCCCCGATTATTGGAAAACTTCTATTATAATACCAGTTTTTAAATCTGGTTCCCGCACGAACATTCCTAACTTTCGTGGTGTTCATAAAAAGCCCTCTCTTGCTAAACTTCTCATTCTCAATCTTTTATTTATGCTGATGACCTCAAATGCGCGTATTCCTTCTCTAACTCTACGACCGAACGATTCATAGAACAAATTCATTCAGACTTAGATACTCTTTTGGCGTGGAGCTCCACATGAATAATGGAGTTCTCACCTTCTTAGTGTCGGAACATGAGTTTTGGACCTGTAAGGCTGCCGCAACCTCTTATTTTTGAAGTTTGTCCTATCACTGAATGTTCCTTTAAAAATAAATTAGATCTTTCGCCTCATGCCGGTAGAATTACGGCCATAGCTGCTCAGATTGGCAGCTTTATTTCTCATAATTTCTCCCTTCCTGAAAATAAATTAAGACTTTATCGTATGGTTGTGCTTCCCATTATTGCATTTTGCTGTCCTTTCTTCGGTTTAATGAACAAATCTAGCCATTTAAAAATTGAAAATTTTTTAAGACATTTCACAATAAAACTCCTGTTTCTGACTCTTTCAACTAATTCCTACTCAACAAGATGCCAGCTAACGAAGCTGAAATTTCTTTGGGTCCGGTGACTGGAAGCAGGCTTTTGTCTCCTTTTCAGACTAAATAATAGCTCAACTCTACCCAAGCTTTCTGTCATTGCCCCCGTTAGTCTTTCTTATAACCTAAGAAATTCTGCGCTAATTATAACTTTCCCTGCATCCTCCACGTGTAAACGCTCTCTGTACTTTGCTTCTATGTATAACTTTCTTTGGAATAACTTGCCAGTTGAAATTAGGTCGTTAACTAATATATATGCATTCAAGCAAAGAGCGCACATTTATCTTAACACAGATTCTATTAACCTTTTATTTTCCTCAACTTTTTCCAGTAGCTTTCCATATGACTCGGAGAAACGACAATCAGGAATTTAAGTGAGCCTCTCAATATTTTGTTTCATATGCCTAAGTGATCAAGAACGAACCATCTCGACGTTTCATTATCTCATTCTGAAATGCTTCTGCAGTATTACCCTACTCTACCACCTGACCATTTTTTCCTAAGCAGTTTTTTTCTCCTACCTTCTATTCGAAAATGAAGGCCTATTGAACTCTGACTATATTTTTAAAGTAGGAGTTTTTTCACTGCTTACTTTCTAGTTCACTGTTAATTTCAAAACATCACTAACTGTTGACCTAGCAGGACACGTTCTGTCTACATTATTAAGTATTTGTACAGTTTAATTGAATACATTGTCATAACTTTATTTTGCTACTAATGTTTGTATAGACAGTGCCTTGCCGGTGCTATCCAAATATCAATTATTAATTCGCAGTCCCAAAAAAGTCACTGATGTCTGTAGCGCCATTCGTCACTGCCTTGAGCACGCTCAAGTCAAGAGGACGCACAAAAAGCGTGCCAAGCGAACTATTAATTCACAAATGCTTGATGTGCAATTCATTGCATGCTTGAGAACGCTCAGTTCAGGAAGACGCACAAGAGGTTTTCCCAGCTGTCTCGTAAGTCACACAAGATAGTAAAGCCATTTGTCGTTGGCTTGAGAATGTTGAGGTCAGGAAGATACCCCCACTGAGTATAAAGTCATAGCATTGTAGAAATGCCCTCCGTCGATGACTTGAGCAGCTTGAGCACAGGAAGAAAACAGATAGAGAGCCTAGCTGACTTCTATGTCACAGAAGTCCGTATCGCCATTGGTCATTGCCTTGAGCATGCTCAGTTCAATTATACGCACAAAAGGCCTGTCAAGTTGACTATTAAGTCACAGAATTCAGTTGGGCCATTTGTCACGGGTTTGAGCATGCTCAGCTCAGGTAGCCACATAAGAGGCCATTCTAGCAGCCAACTGATTCACGGAAGACAGTAGTGCCATTTGTCTAGATCTTAAGCATGTTGAGCTCAACAAGGCACAGAGAAGACCTACATAGCATCCTTCTTAGTCAAATATGAAGACTGTAGGCTGCATTGAAAATTCTTACCGTTGAACTCTTCGTGCTCTAATCATTTTCACCTTTTTGGCAATCAGTCAGCTCAGTCTAATTATTCGGCAGACCACACCGGGAATCGACTGCGCTCGCATCTGATTGGAAGTACCTCATCCTTCAGAATCGACCGCAGACGTTTCTACCTCTGTCAAATGAATACTCCCTCGAACGTCAATAACAGACTAGTCTTGACTCTAAAACATTATTTCCTGATACATTCATCTTCATTCTGTATAGCTGTTTTTAACTTCATTTTTGCTATTTCTAAACCTTGGAAAAACAGGTTTTTACTTAAAACAAACTCGTCATTTCAACACTGCTATTTAAGCAAACAAACAAACCAAAGCTTAAGTGTTTAATGAAAGAGGAGTTTGTTTTAGGTTTTCCTCTGTTCTAAGGATTTGGCACGGCGCCAAGCAGTGCCAAATCAATAAACCTATTACTAAAACCTATTACAAAATAGAAACGAGATTAATGGTGTCGACGACAGGCTGACGGTGGACAAAGTTTGAAATCCAGTCAATTTCAGACAGAGTAAATCCACATGATGATGGTATCGTTAAATTTGGACTCCGAGCAATACATTCTCATTGCAGTATGCGTCATCATCGGATGACGAGCAGGTGGTTGTAAATACATCCTAGAATCGCCTTTGCCGGGCGACAGGATCTAATCCAATTCAATGTCATTGAGGGAAATAGGCATGGGCCTTTGGGTACCCTATTTGCTGGCGTATTAAGTGCGGTGCTCCCACAGAGAAAGTTCAGATGCTGCAAAGGTACAAAATGGCGGTCGCAAATTGACAAGTGGTGCACGACTCTCGAGGGTTAAAGATAAATACCTCGCATCGCTCAGGCTCGTTGCGGAACATAAAACTGTCAAGGTTCCTTTAAAACTTTCCAGCGATGGTAACATCACAACGTCTTCAGGGAGTGCATTCCATGGTTTAACCACTCTGACAGAAGAGAACTTGCGCACATCCAGTCTCGCCTGCTGACACGACCGTTTCAATGGGTGACCTCGGAGATGGGTCATGGTGGCAAATTCAAAAGAAGTCCTGAGAATTCCAGGCAACAATCAATCCCTTCACAATGCAGGAATGTCTGCGGGGAGATCACCACGCATTTGCCTATAACTCAAAGGGAACAGATAAGGATTCATAAGGCGGGTTGGATATGGCAAGGAGCTTTGACTTCTAACCATTTTGGTGGCTTTCACTCTGTACTCTTTCGAGGCAGTTCTGATCTTGAGAACTGTCCAGGGTTTCCAGGCGTGCATAGCATATTCCAAATGCGGCCTAATGAATGTTCCAAAGTCTTAGCGAAAAGATCTTCATCGAAATCAAAAGGCTCGTCTGATGGCATGCAACACCGAAATTGCCTCTTCGCCACTTTCAAAGCGGTGAGACGATGGTTTTAAAGGTGGTGAGGTCGAAATCCAGCACACCAAAGTCCACGCGGGTTTCCACGTCTTTACAAAGGCTTTCACCGTTGAGAAAGTAACTTCTGCTTTCAGCGAGATCAGAATGGGTTGCCTAAGCGAAGTATTGTACGCATATCGACCGTTGAACCGCAAAAGCCAATGATTTCGACCCACTCCTCCAACCAGAGTTAGGTTGA
>WEDG01003269.1:0-13012 GCA_017591395.1 Schistocephalus solidus | reverse complement strand
CGTGACCGCTGACTTGGGGCCGATAATTTCTATTTTGTTCATCATAAAACTTCCTGGTAACGAGAATTATAAAGAATTTATGCATGTAAACATAGCTTCCTTAAGAATGCTCTTAATGGGATGAAGTGAAATTAGGTTCTTAGATTTGTAACTGACATTTTTCCATCGAAAAGAGATCAAACAAGCTCATGCAACTTACTAATTGTCGTCCAGCTCAGACAGAAACAGTTATTCCTGGATAATAATAAACAAATGCGATATCGTTTCACTGGATGATAGAATCCATATGACGTTGAAAATCTCCTTTGAATTTGAAGGACTGAACACGAAGAATTCGGAGTCAAACAGGTCAAGATAATTTCACAAAGAATGAATCATAACCCGAACAAAGCCCGTTCATACCGATAGAGTTAGTCAAGATGAATCTTCTTTGGTGGTGATAGAGCAAGTAGACAAATGGTAACGTTCTCATAAGATACTCAAATCATCAACCCAAATTTAAACTTCTACCGGCAACCGATGTTCCAACGTCCAATCGTTAATAAAACAAATCCTTCCGATCGATGCTCTATCAACCAATCAGGAGCCAAGTCACCGAATTGATTTTGACAAAACCACCAATCCTTAATATTAAAGCGGCCCCGAGTCGACTTCCGATCGCGCTTAAGCGCAAGCGGGTAACACGACCAGTCTCTTCCGAGAACACCCGCGCGATCCTTCAACATTTACGAATGCGTTAACATGCACAAAGCATCCAGTTAACGGAAAGCGGATGTTTCCAAATGAATTCATCATCATTGAGGCCCGGTAAACCATTCTTAAAAAATGATGCTCAGGCTTCACACCCCAGAACGGAGAAGGCCTCCATAGCTCACCAGGATGCGCCTGGAAGGACTCCAGCAATCATCAAGCTGGGTCCCCGGCCACCGACAGAGGACATCACCGAGCACGAAGTACCAACCGTACAGAGCCCCATAACAAAAGGAAGCGATCAGAACTCGACGGACGACTTCGATTATAACTCAAGTGGGCGGATTGATACCCAGATCATCGCGGAAAGCACTGGACAGATCTCTAGCATCTAATTCGTAATCGAAATGAGCAAAAAGTATATATAGAGGTTACCCAGTCTAAATTGAGATGTTTGTATACCAATTCTCAGAGTATCCTTCCGAAAATAAACGAACTTACAGAATTAGTTCTAGACTCGAACTTTGATGTCAGCATATTAGAAACTTGTTTAAAGGAATTGGAAAGTGGAGGTTTGAGACGGGCACCAGCCCTTTCCGGAAGAGCATCCTGGCGTGACAAAGAGGGGAGTGGCCGAGACAGTAGGGATAGGAATCTGGTTATCAATGAGGCATTAATTGCTTCTTGAATAAGAAAATACCGGATAATGATTAAAAGAATTTTTTACAAAACTTGCTAATTTTGCTGACAAACTTTATATTAAGGTTGTTATTATCCTAATGATTGAGAACTAGAAGTTAATTGTTTATAATTTAATTTTTAAAGGAGGATCTCTTAACATCGATGAACTGTAATTCTATTGCACCCTCGGTAAGAGGACGAGGTATCGCTGCTGTGGGATAAATCACCGGCGATCAGCGCCAGGAAGAGAATTAAAGGCAGGAGTCATATACAAAGGCTGATTTTAACGTGATGAAGAAAGAACTGATGTCCATGAATCCGATTTTTGCTCACAGGAAATCCAGAGATGATTTGCGATCGCTTCATCACGATTTTACCTCGATCTGATTGAACGATTTTGTCCAGAAGTGAAGGTGCAAAAGAAGACTATTGCCCTGCCTGGTTACGAACTAAAACAGGCAGTTATAGGAATAGAAAAACAAAAACTGGAAGGCATTCAGGGAGACAGGGTCAGCAGAGCATATCTCAAGGAATTTCTTCATTCAAATAAATGCTGTCGTACCAATGATCCATCAGGCAAGGAAGAACTATGAATAAAGAATTATCCAGCAGGAGGAAAATAAGCACAAACATTTTTATTCTATTATATCAATAGTCGATTGTAATCAAAGATCTTGCCGTGAAAATACTTTGGTGGATGGAATGGAAGCAAGCCGTTGAAAATTCAGGAGAAAGCGATCTGGTCACGAGCCTTTGCCACGGTATTCATTAGAGAACCCGAACTTCAGCTTGACCACGTCAACAGTAAGAAAGAGATGCTGGTCCAGTGTTTAACAACACCTTCTGAATCCTCCTGTGGAACGAGAACTGCGGAATCTTGAAGGAAGCGAAGTCATCTGGTCCGGACAATATTGCTTTCTGAATTTCAGCTCCTTTGAGGTATGTAGGTTTTTAGTTCTACCTTAGTGTAGAAGATTACTGTTGATTTGAATAACTTCTTGAGTGGATTTTGTCCAGTTCTAAATTTGGGGAATTATTTTCTGTACTTCACCCCTTAATAGCAATGAAATACGATTCGAGGCTCGAACGTCGTATCGTTAATCGCATCTGAACGGATTGGTTGCGGCCAGCAAACCCCAATTAACGCCGCGCCATAAACGCGCCGCCGCGCGTCACGGGCAACCGATCAATCGAGCCGTCTGAACCCGCCGCCGCGCCAACAATTCCGGCGCAGCTGTCGCGCGCCGCGATCGCGGTCGCTTAACTGCCCGGCAATCCACCGTTCCGTCTATACCGACCGACTTTGGCCTTTCGCTGGAACTCCTTTGCGACAAGCACCGCAAAACACCAGACGCCCAGAGCTAAGTTTTCTGATGATTTACGTCAAATTGCCGAGAATATGAGGAAAATGGATCCGTCCGACTCATCTTTAATCGTCGGCATCTGACCTCTTCCTCTCAGTTCGTCATACATTCTAGGAGATTTCCTCTGTTGATGAGGATGCAAAGCTCTGGACATCAGATTTTATCTGACATTGCACCAAACAACTTTCAAGCACACCTTCAATTGAAGAGAACCTACGCTCCAGGAGGCTATGATTTCTGGCAATACGCTCGCATATGCTATTGATTCACCAGAGCAGTTTCTGAAGATTATAAGATTTGCTGGACCTCTGACCTTCCTGCAGACGCACGAACGCTGCTGGCTCGGAAAAGTGATGTTTCAACGGTGACGGCAATGGGCAGTGGTGAGTACGTGATCATTAAGGACTTGTGAAACAGTATACTGGAGTAGTTTTGAGGCGTCTTATAGATGCAAACACTACCGCAACCTCATGTACGAAACAATGGATGGCCCCATACACAAGAAAACTGCTGGGTTTCCGGGCTCATCCCAGGCAGAATTCATGGTTCATTGCTCAGAACCACTCACATCCATCCCTTTCATACTGGGCTTAGTTTTATTACAGGTTCCAAGATGGATTACATTGGGCCTTATAGATTCCAACGTTTTTGCTTGGAATATCCTGTTCCTTCCTGTTAATACATCGGTATTGTCTTGATTGACGTAGATGTTCTGACTAAAGTTGCCGTAGAGGGTATATAGACAGCAATTGTGTTTCGACATTAATTACTGTCTTACTAGGTTACATTATTTGGCCTCTTTATGGCGATAGTGTCAGCAATTTTTAAGTTGATCGTGCTTACACATCACTTTTGCCAATGAGGTGACTTACCGGCTAACTTCTTTTCAACGATCGCTACTAGACAAAGCTTCCACCCTACATTACGGAATTCTTTGGGTAAGAAATTTCATTATTAACTTATTCATGCACTGCAGACGTGTTCAATCTTTTGGAATATTCCGGTAAAAGGCGGACAAACTGCAGCAGAACGAGCCGCGCCGCCCTGTGTTACGACCAACCGCAGCGTTCCGGCACCGTGTTGGCGGTAAGTAGATTCACCATCGTTGCATACAAACATTTGCCGCCATAAAACACGCATTGTTTAATTCACCAATTTATCTTTAATATCTCTTCAATACAGTGTGACACCCCATGAAACCAGCCGAGGACTGCAGAACCACCCAAATCAATAAGTGACTCATTGATTAGAGAAATTTATAAAATGTATTTTGTACACTTTACGCTTTGCATATTTTAAACAAATATATTATAATTGCTCACTCAGTCTTCCGCGAGTCAACTTTATCATAACCATTCGATTGTGAACGACGGGATCAGTTTTTGTAACCGCTTTAGCCAGTATGGGCGTCAACCAAAGGAGGCAAGCCCGCTGTGCGGTTGAAAACGAGATACGAATTTTCGGATCCGATTCGCGTCCGAATTGAAGTCATGGTCGGATCTGATTCGTGTCCGAAAGTATCTGTATCCTCGGATCCGATTCGGTATCCGATTCGCGTCCGAATTGTTATTAGGACGATTCTGCGGCTATCCAAATATTCCATCACTGAGATTATTCCACGTCCAGAGCATTATTCCATAAGAAATAAGCTTCAGCGTGCACTTGCTTCCAAATTCACGCCAGCGGTGTGCTGCTCTAACTAAGCTTATCAGGAGGGTAGTCACAATAAAAGTTGAGTTGCGATGCTTATAAGTCTGGATTGTTGAATACTATTGTATCTCAGCTCTACGTTACCTGGCGACTCATGCAAACCAAAACGCACCGAACAATGGTCATAAGAGGTATGGAAAACGCAGACGCTCAGGACCCATCTCCATGCTGAGGAAAAGGCTTGCGGCGCGCGGCCTTGAACCCAGGCTTCCAAGATCTCATGCAGCAACGAACACAACCACACCGCCACGTCCTCACGACACCTGGGAAACAAAATTGTATCCAAAACAAAAAGATGACAAATACAGATATTCTGTTACCACTTCTCCTCCCGCCAGGTGGGCAAAAAGCCCGGGAACACTAATGAACGTCAAATTCACGATGACCCAGTGCCAGCATGGGGTACTAAACTTCTAAGAAAATTCCATTGATGGAGAAAGAGATAAGTAACTTGGAAACAAGAAATGGCCGATCCCAAAGAGAAGATCCAGCCAATTCGAAAAACACCCGTAGCAAACGAGAACTCTGAACCAAAGAATTAACGTAGGCAAACATATTCCCCTCAAGAATACCTCATGTAGAGCTAAAGACATTGCGCCCACAAGAGCCTCAGCAACCAGCAGGGCATTCTCCTCCTCAAAAAGGGAGATCAAACAACCAGCTCATGCACCTTACTACTGTCATCGAGCTTAGATGAAGCAGAAAATGTGCTTTAATGTCAACAAACCCATGCCAACGTCACCCGAAACGACGGTCAACGAACCCGAAATAACGAAAACCAAACAACCGGAAGCCCAGCCAGCCTCCTGCTTTTCTGGCCCCAACCCTGCTTTCCTCTCGTCTCAACGACAGATCCAGGTAATCTTGTTAGGACATAGGATATGGTAGTCATAAAGTTTAAAGGGTTTGCTATTATCTTAGAATATGTTTCATACTACGCAATAATATCGTTTCGACTAGAGTAGTATCTTCCTGATACTGATATGCTCTATCAACAAATCTGAACTCAAAGTCACCAAACATACATTTCGACCGAAAACGCAATCTCTCGTTATTAAAGGGGGTTCCCGAGTCCACTTCTCTGATTGCAAAGGAAAGGGTAAAACATGACCTCAGTCTTTTCCGAGAAAACTCGCATATTCGAGTTGATTCTTTCGAGATGGCGAATGCGTAACAGTGCACAAAGCATTCCCGTTTAGGGAAAGCGCTGATGTTTCACATGAACTATCATCACCCATGAGGCCCTTACATTCCTGAAAATGATGTTCCAGGCTTCACGCCTCCTAGAACGGGAGGCATGGCTCTCCGTAGCTTTCACACAGGGATGTGCATTTTCCAGCCCGATTACGAACCAAGCAAGGAAAGGTACAAAATGAGGATGCTGAGAGCAGAACTGAAGAGGAGGACCGCTGAGGGGGAAAATGGCTCCAAATAAAGGACGGGGAAATAAAAGTGATAAAAGAGGTATTTCTTATGGCAGACCCCGTACATAATCAAGGTGGATTCTCGCAGAGATGGAGGACACTAAATACGATGTACCCAACTGTACAGAGCTTGAAAAATACAAAGAAGGCGCTCCAGAACTCGGATGACGACCACTAATCAGAACACAGCGTCGGCGGGATGGACACCAGTTCATCTCGGAAAACAATGACAGACTCTAGTATTCAATCGCGCGAAATGCGCAGAAGTCTTTATGGAGGAGTTACCCAGTCTAAATTGAGATGTTTGTATACCAATGCTCAGAGTCTCCTATCGAAAGTAGATGAACTCAAAGCATTAGTATCAGACTCCGAACTCCTTGATATTGCCATAGCGACGAGCAGTGGCTCAAAGCCGACATCGCGTGAGCTTGAGGTTTTCGATTGATGGATACCAACTTTTTCCAGAAAAGACCGAGAAAAATAGAAAGGGAGGAGGAGTGGCCGTATATGTTAGGACAGGAATCTCGGCAAGTCGAACGAAGCACCGCTCATCACTCTTCTGAATATGAATTTCTCTGGATAAAGATTAAAAGCCGACTGTTCACCAGAACCCACACTCCACTGACGATTCACAAGACCGACACCCCAAGTGCAGCTGATGTGAGTCCCTCCTCCATTTGCTCAAAGGCGTAGCAAGTCACCAGGAGGTGCTTATTGCTGGAGATTCCAATGCACCTATAGTGTGGACTGCTAATCCTGACTGACAGTTGATGCGCACCAACTGCTCCTCGGCCACACAAGCCAACGGATCTCACTCTCGACCAACCTCGGGAGCAGAAGGTTTAACATACCAACGAGATTTAGAGAGAACCAGAGAGCAAGTGCCTGGACCTTGTATTTTACAGAAGGACTTCTCTAGCATTGATGAAGTTTATTCTATTGCACCCCCTCGGTAAGAGCGACCATAGTACTCGCCGATGTGGGATTACTACTCCACTTTATTCTCAGCGCCCAATGGAACGGAATACAAGCGAAATATATGGAAGGCTGATTTTAACGCGATGAGGAAAAAGAACTGATGTCTATGAGGATGATTGTTTGCGCTTAAAGGGAATCGAAGATGACTGGCGATCAGTTTAGAGACAGTCTCACCTCGATCTGACTGAAACGCTTTGTCCAGTGAAGACGCAAAAAGCAATAGTCGCCCCCGCCGTTAACAAGAGAGACCAACAGGCGGCGAAGACAGCCAGCGAATTCACGGAAGGTACTCAGCGCAAACAGGGTCCGGCAGAGCATCCTCAAAAGAATCGTCACCGTCAGCACGCGCCGCCAAAGAATGATCCGCCTCCAGGCATAAAACGGGAAGAACGTGAACCGCCAGAATCATCTCAAACAGGCACGAACACAAAACCACTTTGTATCCACATTATACCCAACAGCCGACCCAAAACCCATGACCCAGTAGTAGTACTCGCGGATGGGAATGGTGTTGAAGTCGTTGAAATGTGCACAAAAGCGAGGTACGTGAGAGCTGGTTTTGCGCGGTTTTCACTAGAACCAGAACTTCAGCTTGACCATACGTCAACTTAAGTGCGACATTATAGATGCCGGTCCAGTGCTTTGAATATACACTTAATCTTCCAGGAACCTCTCGTGGAACTAGAACTGCGAAATCTGAAAGAAGCGAAGTCATCTGGTCCAGACGATATACCGGCCAAGTTCTTGAAAGAACTGGCCAGCGAACTGTCCAAACCACTAGCGCATATATTTAATTCGTCATTTGGATCGGGGAACTGCCATCCGAATGAGCGTACAAATATACCATATACAAGAGTGGTGCTCGATCTAATGTCACCAATTATCGGCCTGTCAGCCTAACCTCCATTTGCTGTAAAATAATGGAATCAATAATCAAAGAAGGCAACCATGCAGTTCCTTTGAGGAAAACCAGTACTCTCGTGATCTCCATCGCATGGCTTTCAGACAAGAATCGCTCCTGTCTTTCTAGTTTATTACTCTCCTGAGAGCAGTGGACCTCGCACCGCACTGAAAAGATGGTAGGGTTGTCGTCACATACACCGATTTCCAAGAAGGCGTGTTTGACGGTGATCCCACACAAGCACGTCTCATCTACAAAATTATCTGAGAATCGGCATAAGAGGAATGCTGCTGACATTGATCGCGTGGACTTTCTTACAAGATAGATTGCAAACTGTGTGCGTCGATACCTCGAAGTCAACACCTACTCCGGTTCGTGGGTGACCACAAGGCTCTGCCTGTAGATGAGCCTGTACCTCTTCTGCAGTGTACATCAACCACTGTGTCGACGACCTGGATTGCAGCGCCAATTACAAGCTGCAGATGATGTTAAATTGTGGAGGGTCATCGGATCTGATTTCGATAGGCACATAAAGAGGATCAAAGCGATGGCTGGTCTGCTCGTTGGCTCATTTTGCTTTAGGAAGTGTTATGGTCCACAAAGACTGCGTGCCAGGACCAGTCAGGAGGATGATTCTACAATACACATTCTCAATGGGCAGCCCGCAATTGTTGAGGAACAGAAGGACCTCGGTGTTCTAATAAACTCCTCACTTAAACCATCTTCACAGTTTTTAAAGGCAGCTAAACGCGCTACACAGGTCTTGGATTTGCGCTCAGATTTATTGCAGGGTTTATAAAGGAACTCTTCGAAAAACCTATGGGGCATTTATCCGATCGCACGGAATATGCCGTCAGGCTAGCATCCGATGGTTTTAGAAGGATTATCTACAGCTGGAACGAGTGCAGGCGAGGGCTACGAAGATGAGGTCAAGAATCTAAGTCATCTGCCTTGCAGAAGCCAGACTGGCTGAACAATGGCCCTCTTGGTTTCTCGAGAGCACCCAGTCAGCTACTCGGTGACACTCATCCAAACCTGCCGGATTTTCCAGCAGAGGCGCGGTGATTGCTACGTTGCTAGCACTTCTTCAGTGGCTGGGACGGAGCATCTGCGTCATCCTTTAGGCTGCGACGTTTGACTCACACGGAAGTCCGTCGGGAACGCCTTTTCGCAGAGGGGCGTCGGAGCATGGAACGGACTCCCTGACGAGGTGGTCCATTCGAAACTGTTGACACATTCAAATTAAACTAGATCACTCTCTGAAAACTATTACAAATAAAGCGAAGATTATTATGTAGCAGCTGCGCCTAGCCCACACATATCGATGAACTTACATTTCATTTTATCAGATATATCACTGTAAACGGTTGTATGACATTTTGCATGTGAATAGGGAGCCCAAGGGCGAAAGCCTACTTCCCTCAATAAAGTGACTTAAAGTGACTAAGTAAGTCAAGGATTTTAGTCACTTTATTGTCACTTTTATCACATTTCCCCATACGTTGTTAAATGACTTTTTTGTGAACACACTTCGCAGTCCTTGATACCGAAATATATCTTTATCACTTATACTTAGCGCATTGACAATTTTATTATTATTTCAAAATGATCACACTCTTGCGAACACTGCTCACTTTTCTATTCTGTTTCGACCACTATTTACGACTCATGCATTCTAGATTACGGCTCACGTACCGAGCCAATTGCACCGTAAACATTCTGTCGATAAGCCTGTTGAAACACTGAAGTATTCAAGCAGCTGAATCAAAACAACACTATTGTTCTTCTGTACCGTTTTCTGGACCTTGAATAGTCGTGGTATTCTTATGTGTAAGTGTTATTACCTCAAGAGCTTTTCTGGCGCGTACTTGACTGGTCGCATTGTGGATGTGCTCTGGCGGAGCATACCGGTAAGTCAACATTTATCTGGGTAGAAATTAGCTTGACTCTCCGAGCACCTTATTTGTATCGCAAAATGTGGAAGTATATACAGAAAAAAATATTATAGACTGTAATATTACAGTCTATAATATGTATTATATAGACTATTCGTGGATTTATTATTAGAAAACGAATCTTCAGCGTACGCATGCCACCCCGATTTAGTTAATTCCTATCAAAATTTTTGACTGCGCCCTCGTCGTCAACTCCAAACACCATCCTCCAAAGATTCCGTCAATAACATTTTTTTCTAATCATTCACGTAAAGGCACCGTTCCTAGCTCAGCTGCATTCTCTACGCCTGCATCGTTCTTTTTCGTAGAAGTAAACCATGTGCTTACCTACTTTTCGTTCTCATAAACCATACGTTTGCACCCTATACTATTCTATTTTGATCTTTTTTCCATAATTTATATTATTGTGTTCGGATGACTTGCTTATAGTGCGTACCTTAGTTCGTCCTTGTCCCAATTATCCATATTCTTTCCTGTCACTGTTTCACCTACAGATGAGACTTCCCGAACGATTGTTTTCTTAGTTGCTCCCGTGCACTTTTGCTCCCCTACCATCGCCCCAGTTTTATTTACGGACTATATAACGCCGTAGGCAAACTTCTGCAATTCGCACAGAGTTCTGAATCCCAATACACAAATTCGGTGTCGACTGGTGTCTGGCGTGTTTCACCTGGACGCCACTAACCGTGACTGCTACCCGAATACCAGTTTTACTGCCTTGGGTCAAAAGACTGGAAGCCTCTATGCGTTTAGAAACGCCACGAGCGTAGGTACAGTTCGCCCACTGGCTGACTTTGTAGTTTATTTCAACTTCTGGAAATATGAAATTAGTAGTCTGTCGTCAAAGCCACGAGTTTGCAGAAGTGAAACCAAAGTTGATGTTGATTGGCTTGCTTTTTATAATGACGTTTGATCTAAAACCGACGTATGGTGATTTTCAAGATAAACTATTATCGATGGTAAATGGTGGTTTTATCCTCAGCTTGAGTGCCTCTGGCATTGACAGGGCACTATTTGCTTTAGGCTTTGAGCCAGGTAGGCTATTTCTGTTAAGAAACCCTTTTTAACTTCAAAGTTGGTAAACAAAGTTGACTTATCCACATTTGAATAGCTAGGAAAAAATAATGTGATCTAATCATCTAGAGCAATAATACGCACAACACCTGGGAACTACTCTTTATTTAAGCGTGTTTCTGTTGTTCTTTCACGGAATCAGTAATCATATAAAAAGGCCCAAACTCGTTCGGTCGACAGTAGCATTCGCTACTTCATCTGCTGTTCACACCCAAACTGTATTGCACTCGAGGCCTTGGCCTCTGATGGCCAAACATGTTGAGATCGCTTTCGTACTCTGCAACTGAGAATACGTTTGTACTTTGGCTGTGGAATTGCGTGCTTTGCATGCTAGCGTACCTTCACTCGTTGAACTCATCTGGTTTCCATAGTATAATTGAACGTGACCTTAAAATAGCTCGTTCAGGCTGTCCGGAAGTAACTTTCCTGTCTCGAATGTCCTTTACCTTGAATAATCCCCAGAATGTCTTCTTGGGGGTTTGTTGCCTCTGTAGTGGAAACGTAATGCCTCCTTCTGACCATTCGCTTTGTTCCTTGAATGTCCTTTTACGACCGTCGGCATATATTCCTTTTCATCTTGTATTTTTCCAGCAATCAACTGACAGGCTTTCGTTGCGACACGAACGCCGTTATATGTGGAACACCTAAACCTGCGCGAAGCCCTCACCTCCGTTGCCTCACAATTTCACCCCTGTTCCTGCCGTGCAGTACGTTCCCCAACGTCCTTTAACTTAGCCTACAAGAATCCGTAAGTCTGCATTTTTGACCTTGAAACCTCTGGTGTGAGCTCAAGTCTTTGAAAACTGTCTTGCCTGGCCATTTCATTCTACCAGTGACAAGTTCCAAGCCATCTGAAATGTAGTCTTTGTGCATACTACTGCAAAGCCTCCCCTCCCCAGCACCGACAGTTTGAACCCCACCGCAGTCTACTAGTGTTTGTTGCGTTTGCACTCATTCTGGTTCCCGACTGCAGCTAAGGCATTGTTCCTTTTATAACTGGCATCTGACAATTGTGAACACATGTCAAAACTTACTGCTGACTGACAGCCTATAAGAATTTTCAGAATAGACGTAAGATATGGATTGGGCAAACCGAAGAAAAAGAACTACTGATATGCCAGTTGAATTTTGCACCGTACGAATGTGTGCCAACCCGAGAAATGACTGTAGCCCAGAGCAGGAGCCGTTGGTTACGAGAGTGGCTTGGGTTGCACACTTCACCTAACTGAATATGAACTGCGAATCAGACAAGGATATACAGAGATTAGCAGTTGTTTTCCACCTGGATGACAGACTGTAGATTCGTCAAAGTTCAGAACGTGAGTAATTAACACTAGTGCAGCGAGAGTTTGCACTATTATTTCCAATGGAATTGCGAATGTACTCGGGGTGCATGCGTGAACGGTTGTACATCGCCTACTTGGTGGGAGACTGCATAGTCCCCCACTTGTAAATGCTCTCTTCAGTATAGCGAAATTTGGTAGCGGATGGTGGCAATCCTTGAAAACATTGTCAAATAGTCAGCATACAATCTCGATTTTCCCAAATGGAGTAATTGATGGAATAGAATACGCCTTTACTCTGCAAACCTTCTTATTCTCTCACAACTTCTGCCTGAATTTCGAACGAAACCCGACGATATTGTCTGAAAGCCGGTTTTTATCTGGCCGTCATTGATCTGCCGCATAATCGTCTGTGGATCCAATAGCTCATTTTCCAGTGCTTTTGCATCTGACCAGGATGTACTTGTATGCATCCAGTGCCAGATTCGTCCTTGTATCGCACACCTGTTGGGTCATTTTCTTTCCGTCCTTGCCACGAGTTTTTTGTCTTCGCATTCGGTTAATTTCGTTTTAGAGGATTCGGAATAAGTGAGAGAACCGAATGATAGTACTAGAGCATGAGACCTATTTATGTCCGTCAACTCATGGTGCAAGAGATCTCTTGTCATTGTCATGTTGAGGTTTAAGCGAGCTAGTTTTCGCGATGGCATCTTTCGGTAGACGCTGTAAAAAGAGCTTAAACAGCTGATCATCGATGTTTAGCTCCCTGAGATGTGTGCATCCTCCTCAGGAGTTTGATGGACTTGCGATTGCAAAAACTCTCATCACGAATTAATCGAGGATAACCCTGGTGATCGGAAGCAGTCTGGACTCTAAACATGTTGCATTTAGGTTAGTTTCGGGTTCGTCGGCAGGAGGATTTTACAACAGTGGTCTGAGCTAGGATTTCGCG
>WEDG01003268.1:0-46362 GCA_017591395.1 Schistocephalus solidus | reverse complement strand
TCGTTGTTTTGTCGGTTTGTGATCGGGAATATGATGATAGTGTGTGGCTCACCGATCTGCTTAAGGAACATGTATGTTCCGTTTGTGCCCTGGAGCTCAGACTAGAGCTCCGCAGGCGGTCGCATAGCGACGTGTAGCATGCTGATGAAATGGAACCGACAAAGACAAGGGAGACTGGAATGGCCATTTCTGGCTTATTAGCCGTCATCAGCCAGTCATACCCAATCACAAGTGTGGCACACCTGGGAAATTCGAACCCGTGACCTATCATATTTGAGGCGAAACGCTCTACCATTGAGCCACGGGCTCGTTGTTTTTGTCGGTTGTGATCGGGAATATGATGATAGTGTGGGGCTCACTGATCTGCTTAAGGAACATGTATGTTCCGTTGTGCCCTGGAGCTCAGACTAGAGCTCTCGCAGGCGGTCGCATAGCGACGTGTAGCATATGATGAAATGGAACCGACAAAGACAAGGGAGACCGGAATGGCTATTTCTGGCTTATTAGCCGTCATCAGCCAGTCATACCCAATCCAAAGTGTTGCACAACTGGGATTTCGAACCCGCGACCTGTATATTTGAGTCGAACGCTCAACCATTGAGCCACGGGCTCGTTGTTTTGTCGGTTGTGATCGGGAATATGATGATAGTGATGGGCTCACCGATCTGCTTAAGGAACATATATGTTCCGTTGTGCCCTGGGACTCAGACTAGAGCTCTCGTAGGCGGTCGCATAACGACGTGTAGCATGTGCTGAAATGGGAACCGACAACGAAATAGGAGATCAGAATGGCCATTTCTGGCTTATTAGCCGTCATCGGCCAGTCAAACCCTATCCCAAGTGTGGCACACCTGGGATTCGTACACGCGACCTATAATATTTAAGGTCGAACCCCCTACCATTGAGCCGCGGGTTCGTTGTTTTGTCGGTTGTGATCGGGAATATGATGATAGAGTGGGGCTGACCGATCTAATTAAGGAGCATGTATGTTCCGTTGTGCCCTGGAGCTCAGACTAGAGCTCTCGTAGGCGGTCGCAAAACGACGTGTAGCATGTTATGGAATGGAACCGACAACGACACGGGCGAACGGAATGGCCATTTCTGGCTTATTAGCCGTCATCAGCCAGTCATTACCAATACAAAGTGTGACACACCTGGGATTCGAACCCGTGACCTAAAATATTTTAGTCAAACGCTCGAAAAATTGAGCCGCGGGCTCGTTGTTTTGTCGGTTGTGATCGGGAATATGATGATAGATTGGGGCTTACCGATCTGCTTAAGGAACACATATGTTCCGTTGTGCCCTTCAGCTCAGACTAGAAGTCTCGCAGGCGGTCGCATAGCAACATGTAGCATATAATGAAATGGAACCGACAACGACAAGGGAGACCGAAATGTCAATTTCTGGCTTATGAGCCGTCATCAGCTAATCATACACAATCACAAGTGTGGCACACCTGGGACTTGAACCCGCGACCTTTGGTATTTGAGTCGAAACGCTCTACCATTGTGCCAGGGGCTCGTTGTTTTTTCGGTTGTGATATGATGATAGAGTTGGGCTCACCGATATGCTTGAGGAAAATGAACGTTTCGTTGTGCCCTGGAGCTCAGACTAGAGCTCTCGCAGGCGGTCACATTACGACGTGCAGCATGTAATGAAATTGAACCGACAACGACAAGGGAGACCGGAACTGCAATTTCTGCCTTATTAGCCGTCATCAGCCAGTCATACCCAATCCCAAGTGTTGCACACCTGGGATTCGAACACACCACCTATTATATTAGAGTCGATTGCTCTACCATTAAGCCCCGGAATCGTTGTTTGGTCGGTTGTGATCGGGAATATGATGATAGTGTGGAGCTCACCGATCTTCTAAGGGAACATGTATGTTCCGTTGTGCCCTGGATCTCAAACGAGTGCTCTCGCAGGTGGTCGCATAGCGACGTTTAGATATGATGAATCGGAACAAAAAAAGTAATGGGAAACCGGAATGGCCATTTTTGGCTTTTAGCCGTCATCAGTAGGTCATGCCTAATCGCAAGTTTGGCACACCTGGGATTCGAACCCGCGACCTTTGGTATTTGAGTCGAACGCTCAACCATTAAGCCACGGGCTCGTTGCTTTGTCTGTTGTGATCGGGAAAATGATGATAGTGTTAAGCTCACCAATTTGCTTGAGGAACTTGTATGTTCCGTTTTGCCCTGGAGCTCTGACTAGAGCTCACGAAGGCGGTCGCATAACGACGTGTAGCATGCTATGAAATGGAACCGACAACGACACGGGAGACCGGAATGGCAATTTCTGGCTTATAAGCCGTCATCAGCCAGTCATACCCAATCCCAAGTGTGACACACCTGGGATTCGAACACGCGACCTACCATATTTGAGTCGAACGCTGTACCATTGAACCACGGGTTCGTTGTTTTGTCGGTTGTGATCGGGAATATGATGATAGGGTGGGGCTTACCGATCTGCTTAAGGAACATATATGTTCCGTTACGCCCTTGAGCTGAGACTAGAGGTCTCGCAGGCGGTCACATAGCGACGTGTAGCACATGATGAACTGGAACCGACAAAGACAAGGGAGACCGGAATGGCGATTTCTGGCTTATTAGCCGTCATCAGCCAGTCATACCCAATCCAAAGTGTGGCACAACTGGGATTTTAATTTGCGACCTATAATATGTGAGTCGAACGCTCAACCATCGAGCCATGGGCTTATTGTTTTGTCGGTAGTGACCAAGAATATGATGATAGTGATGGGCTTACCGATCTGCTTAAGGAACATGTATGTTCCGTTGTGCCCTGGAGCTCAGACTAGAGCTCTCGCAGGCGGTCGCATAGCGACGTGTAGCATGTGATGAAATGGAACCGACAACGACAAGGGAGACCGGAATGGCCATTTCTGGCTTATTAGCCGTCATCAGCCAGTCGTACCCAATCCCAAGTGTGGCACACCTGAAATTCGAACCGATGACCTATAAGATTAGAGTCGAACAATCTACCATTGAGCGCAGGATTCGTTGTTTTTTCGGTTGTGATCGGGAATATGATGATAGTGTGGAGCTCACCAATCTGCTTAAGGAACATGTATGTTGCGTTGTGCCCTGGATCTCAAACTAGAGCTCCCGCAGGCGGTCGCATAGCGACGTGTAGAATATGGTGAAATGGAAGCGACAAAGACATGGGAAACAGGAATGGCCATTTCTGGCTTATTATCCGTCATCAGCCAGTCATACCCAATCCCAAGTGTGGCAAACCTGGGATTCGAACCCGCGACATATAATATTTGAGTTAAACGCTCAACCATTGAGCCGCGGGTTCATTATTTTGTCGGTTGTGATCGGGAATATGATGATCGTGTGGGGCTCACCGATCTGCTTAAGGAACATGTATGTTGCGTTGTGCCCAGGAGCTCAGAGTTGAGCTCTCGCAGGCGGTCGCATAGCGACGTGTAGCATGTCATGAAATGGAACCGACAACGACAAGGGTGACCTGAACGGCCATTTCTGGCTTATTAGCCGTCATCAGCCAGTCATAACTAATCCAAGGTTTTGTACACCTGGATTCGAACCGACGACCTTTGGTACTTGAGTTAAACCGTCAACCATTAAGCCACGGGCTCGTTGATTTTTTTTGTTTTAATCGGGAATATGATGATAGTGTTAAGCTCACCGACCTGTTTGAGGAAATTGTATGATCCGTTTTGCCCTGGAGCTCTGACTAGAGCTCTCGAAGGCGGTCGCATAACGACGTGTAGCATGTTATGAAATGGAACCGACAACGACACGGGAGAACGGAATGGCCATTTCTGGCTTATAAGCCGTCATCAGCCAGTCATACCCAATCCCAAGTGTTGCATACCTGGGATTCGAAACCGCGACCTTTGTTATTTGAGTTAAACGCTCTACCATTGAACCACGGGCTCGTCGTTTTGTCGGTTGTCATTGGTAATATGATGATAGTTTTAAGCCCAACGATCTGCTTGATGAACATGTATGTATCGTTGTGCCCTGGAGCTCTGACGAGAGCTCTCGCAGGCGGTCGCATAATGACGTGTAGCATGTTATGAAATGGAACCGACAACGACACGGGAGACCGGAATGGCCATTTCTGGCTTATTAGCCGTCATCAGCCAGTCATACCCAATCCCAAAGTGTGGCACACCTGGGATTCGAACCCGCGACCTTTGGTATTTTGAGTCAGAACGCTCGAAACCATTGAGCCACGGGCTCGTTGCTTTGTCGGTTGTGATCGGGAATATGATGATAGTGTGGGCTCACCGATCTGCTTAAGGAACACTATATGTTCCGTTTTGCCCTGAGCTCTGACTAGAGCTCCGAAGGCGGTCGCATAGCGACGTGTAGCATATGATGAATGGAACCGACAAAGACAAGGGGAGACCGGAATGGCCATTTCTGGCTTATTAGCCGTCATCAGCCAGTCATACCCAATCCCAAGTGTGGCACACCTGGGATTCGAACCCGCGACCTTTGGTATTTGGAGTCGAACGCTCTACCATTGAGCCACGGGCTCGTTGTTTTTGTCGGTTGTGATCGGGAATATGATGATAGAGTTGGGCTCACCGATCTGCTTTGAGGAACATGATACGTTTCCGTTGTGCCCTTGAGCTCGAGACTAGAGCTCTCGCAGGCGGTCGCATAGCGACGTGTAGCATATGATGAATGGAACCGACAAAGACAAGGGAGACCGGAACTGGCCATTTCTGGCTTATTAGCCGTCATCAGCCAGTCATACCCAATCCCAAAGTGTTGCACACCTGGGATTTCGAACTCACGACCTATAATATTTGAGTCGAACGCTCACCATTGAGCCACGGGCTCGTTGTTTTGTCGGTTGTGATCAGAATATGATGATAGTGTGGGGCTCACCGATCTGCTTAAGGAACATGTATGTTCCGTTGTGCCCTGGAACTCAGACTAGAGCTCTCGCAGGCGGTCGCATAGCGACGTGTAGCATATGATGAATCGGAACCGACAAAAATAGGAGACCGGAATGGCCATTTCTGGCTTTATTAGCCGTCATCAGTAGGTCATACCTAATCCCAAGTGTGGCACACCTGGGATTCGAACCCGCGACCTTTGGTATTTGAGTCGAACGCTCTACCATTGAGCCACGGGCTCGTTGTTTTGTCGGTTGTGATCGGGAATATGATGATAGTGTGGGGCTCACCGATCTGCTTAAGGAACATGTATGTTCCGTTGTGCCCTGGAGCTCAGACTAGAGCTCGCAGGCGGTCGCATAGCGACGTGTAGCATATGAAATGGAACCGACAAAGACAAGGGGAGACCGGAATGGCCATTTCTGGCTTATTAGCCGTCATCAGCCAGTCATACCCAATCCCAAGTGTGGCACACCTGGGATTCGAACCCGCGACCTACCATATTTTGAGTCGAAACGCTCTACCATTGAACCACGGGTTCGTTGTTTTGTCGGTTGTGATCGGGAATATGATGATAGTGTGGGGCTCACCGATCTGCTTAAGGAACATGTATGTTCCGTTACGCCCTGGAGCTCAGACTAGAGCTCTCGCAGGCAGTCGCATAGCGACGTGTAGCATATGATGAAATGGAACCGACAAAGACAAGGGAGACCGGAATGGCCATTTCTGGCTTATTAGCCGTCATCAGCCAGTCATACCCAATCCCAAGTGTGGCACACCTGGGATTCGAACCCGCGACCTTTGGTATTTGAGTCGAACGCTCAACCATTGAGCCACGGGCTCATTGTTTTTGTCGGTTGTGATCAGGAATATGATGATAGTGTGGGCTCACCGATCTGCTTAAGGAACATGCATGTTCCGTTGTGCCCTGGAACTCAGACTAGAGCTCTCGCAGGCGGTCGCATACGACGCAGCATGTAATGAAATGGAACCGACAAAGACAAGGGGAGACCGGAATGGCCATTTCTGGCTTATTAGCCGTCATCAGCCAGTCATACCCAATCCCAAGTGTGGCACACCTGGGATTCGAACCCGATCGACCTATAATATTTGAGTCGAACGCTCTACCATTGAGCCACGGGTTCGTTGTTTTGTCGGTTGTGATCGGGAATATGATGATAGTGTGGGCTCACCGATCTGCTTAAGGAACATGTATGTTCCGTTGTGCCCTGGAGCTCAGACTAGAGCTCCCGCAGGCGGTCGCATAGCGACGTGTAGCATATGATGAATGGAACCGACAAAGACAGGAGACCGGAATGGCCATTTCTGGCTTATTAGCCGTCATCAGCCAGTCATACCCAATCCCAAGTGTGGCACACCTGGGATTCGAACCCGCGACCTTTAATATTTGAGTCAAACGCTCAACCATTGAGCCGCGGGCTCGTTGTTTTGTCGGTTGTGATCGGGAATATGATGATAGTGTGGGCTCACCGATCTGCTTAAGGAACATGTATGTTCCGTTGTGCCCTGGAGCTCAGACTAGAGCTCTCGCAGGCGGTCGCATAGCGACGTGTAGCATATGATAAAATGGAACCGACAAAGACAAGGGAGACCGAATGGCCATTTCTGGCTTATTAGCCGTCATCAGCCAGTCATACACTAATCACAAGTGTGGCACAACTTAGAGTCGAACCCGCGACCTTTAATATTTGATTCGAACGCTCTACCATTGGAGCCACGGGCTCGTTTGTCGGTTGTGATCGGGAATATGATGATAGTGTGGGGCTCACCGATCTGTTTAAGGAAATTGTATGATCCGTTGTGCCCTGAGCTCAGACTAGAGCTCTCGCAGGCGGTCGCATAGCGACGTGTAGCATGTGATGAATGGAACCGACAAAGACAAGGGAGACCGGAATGGCCATTTCTGGCTTATTAGCCGTCATCAGCCAGTCATACCCAATCCCAAGTGTGGCACACCTGGGATTCGAAACCGCGACCTTTGGTATTTGAGTAAACGCTCTACCATTGAGCCACGGGCTCGTTGTTTTGTCGGTTGTGATCGGGAATATGATGATAGAGTGGGGCTCACCGATCTGCTTAAGGAACAGCTATGTTCCGTTGTGCCCTGGAGCTCGACGAGCTCGCAGGCGGTCGCATAGCGACGTGTAGCATGTTATGAAATGGAACCGACAACGACAAGGGAGACCGGAATGGCCATTTCTGGCTTATTAGCCGTCATCAGCCAGTCATACCCAATCCCAAGTGTGGCACACCTGGGATTCGAACCCGCGACCTTTAATTATTTAGAGTCGAACGCTCTACCATTGAGCCACGGGTTCGTTGTTTTGTCGGTTGTGATCGGGAATATGATGATAGTGTGGGCTCACCGATCTGCTTAAGGAACATGTATGTTGCGTTGTGCCCTGGATCTCAAACTAGAGCTCCCGCAGGCGGTCGCATAGCGACGTGTAGCATATGGTGAAATGGAAGCGACAAAGACAAGGGAGACCGGAATGGCCATTTCTGGCTTATTAGCCGTCATCAGCCAGTCATACCCAATCCCAAGTGTGGCACACCTGGGATTCGAACCCGCGACTATAATATTTGAGTCGAACGCTCTACCATTGAGCCACGGGCTCGTTGTTTTGTCGGTTGTGATCGGGAATATGATGATAGTGTGGGGCTCACCGATCTGCTTAAGGAACATGTATGTTCCGTTGTGCCCTGGAGCTCAGAGTTGAGCTCTCGCAGGCGGTCGCATAGCGACGTGTAGCATGTGATGAAATGGAACCGACAAAGACAAGGGAGACCGGAATGGCCATTTCTGGCTTATTAGCCGTCATCAGCCAGTCATACCCAATCCCAAGTGTGGCACACCTGGGATTCGAACCCGCGACCTTTGGTATTTGAGTCGAAACGCTCAACCATTGAGCCACGGGCTCGTTGTTTTGTCGGTTGTGATCGGGAATATGATGATAGTGTGAGGCTCACCGATCTGCTTAAGGAACATGTATGTTCCGTTGTGCCCTGGAGCTCAGACTAGAGCTCCGCAGGCGGTCGCATAGCGACGTGTAGCATGTGATGAAATGTGAAACCGACAAAGACAAGGGAGACCGGAATGGCCATTTCTGGCTTATTAGCCGTCATCAGCCAGTCATACCCAATCCCAAGTGTGGCACACCTGGGATTCGAACCCGCGACCTTTGGTATTTGAGTCGAACGCTCTACCATTGAGCCACGGGCTCGTTGTTTTGTCGGTTGTGATCGGGAATATGATGATAGTGTGGGCTCACCGATCTGCTTAAGGAACATGTATGTTCCGTTGTGCCCTGGAGCTCAGACTAGAGCTCTCGCAGTCTATTTCATAGCGAAGTTGTCCATACGATGAAATGGAATCGATAACGACAAGAGAAACCGGAATGGCCATTTCTGGCTTATTAGCCGTCATCAGCCAGTCATACCCAATCCCAAGTGTGGCACACCTGGGATTCGAACCCGCGACCTTTGGTATTTGAGTCAAACGCTCTACCATTGAGCCACGGGCTCGTTGTTTTGTCGGTTGTGATCGGGAATATGATGATAGATTGGGGCTCACCGATCTGCTTAAGGAACATGTATGTTCCGTTGTGCCCTGGAGCTCAGACTAGAAGCTCTCGCAGGCGGTCGCATAGCGACGTGTAGCATATGATGAAATGGAACCGACAAAGACAAGGGAGACCGGAATGTCATTTCTGGCTTATGAGCCGTCATCAGCCAATCATACCCAATCCCAAGTGTGGCACACCTGGGACTTGAACCCGCGACCTTTGGTATTTGAGTCGAACGCTCTACCATTGTGCCAGGGGCTCGTTGTTTTTGTCGGTTGTGATCGGAATCATGATGATAGTGTGGGGCTCACCGATCTGCTTAAGGAACATGTATGTTCCGTTGTGCCCTGGAGCTCAGACTAGAGCCCTCGCAGGCGGTCGCATAGCGACGTGTAGCATATGATGAAATGGAACCGACAAAGACAAGGGAGACCGGAATGGCCATTTCTGCTTAATAGCCGTCATCAGCCAGTCATACCCAATCCCAAGTGTGGCACACCTGGGATTCGAACCCGCGACCTTTGGTATTTGAGTCGAACGCTCTACCATTGAGCCACGGGCTCGTTGTTTTGTCAGTTGTGATCGGGAATATGATGATAGTGTGGGGCTCACCGATCTGCTTTAGGAACATTTATGTTCCGTTGTGCCCTGGAGCTCTGACTAGAGCTCTTGCAGACGATCGCATAGCGAAAAGTAGCATATATTGAAATGGAATCGACAAAAACATGGAAGACCGGGGTTTCCATTTCTGGCTAATAAGCCACCATCAGCCAGTCATACCTACTCCCAAGTGTGGCACACCTGGTAATCGAACCCGCGATTTTTGGTATATGAGTCGAACGATCAACCACTGAGCCAGGGGCTCGTTGTTTTATCGGTTGTGATCGGGAATATGATGATAGTGTGGGGCTCACCGATCTGCTTAAGGAACATGTATGTTCCGTTGTTTCCTGGAGCTCAGATTGAAGCTCTCGCAGGCGGACGCATGGCCACGTGTAGCATTTGCTGAAATGACACAGACAAAGACATGGGAGTCCGGAATGGCCATATCTAGCTAATAAGCCGTCATCAGCCAGTCATACCCAATCCCAAGTGTTGCACACCTGGGATTCGAACCCGCGAACTTTGGTATTTGAGTCGAACGCTCAACCATTGAGCCAGGGGCTCATTGTTTTGTCGGTTGTGATCGAAAAAAATGTTGAAAGTGTTGGGCTCACTGATCTGCTTGAAGAAACATATATGTTCCGTTGTGCCCTGAAGCTCAGTCTAGAGCTCACGAGGCGGTCGCATAGCGACGTCTGGCATGTAATGAAATGGAACCGACAACGACAAGGGAGACCGGAATGGCCATTTCTGGCTTATTAGCCGTCATCAGCCAGTCATACCCAATCCCAAGTGTGGCACACCTGGGATTCGAACCCGCGACCTTTAATATTTGAGTCAAACGCTCTACCATTGAGCCACGGGCTCGTTGTTTTGTCGGTTGTGATCGGGAATATGATGATAGTGTGAGGCTCACCGATCTGCTTGAGGAACATGTATGTTCCGTTGTGCCCCGGAGCTCAGTAAAGAGCTCCGCAGGCGGTTGCATAGCGACGTCTAGCATGTGATGAAATGGAACCGACAACGACAAGGGTGACCTGAATGGCCATTTCTGGCTTATTAGCCGTCAACAACCAGTCATACGCAATCCCAAGTGTGGCACACCTGGGATTTAACCCGCGCCTTTGGTTTTTGAGTTGATCGCTCTATCATTGAGCCACGGGCTCGTTGTTTTGTCGGTTGAGATCGGTAATATGATGTTAGTGTGGGCTCACCGATCTGCTTAAAGAACATGTATGTTAAGTTTTGCCCTGGAGCTCAGACTAGAGCTCTCGCAGTCTGTTGCATAGCGAAGTTGTCCATACGATGAAATGGATTTGATAACGACAAGAGAAACCGGAATGGCTATTTCTGGCTTATTAGCCGTCATCAGCCAGTCATACCCACTCCCAAGTGTGACACACCTGGGATTCGAACCCGCAATCTATGGTATTTGAGTCAAACGCTCTACCATTGAGCCACGGGCTCGTTATTTTGTCGGTTGTGATCGGGAATATAACGAAAGTGTGGGGCTCACCGATCTGCTTAATAAAGATGTATGCTCCGTTGTGCCTAGGAGCTCAGACAAGAGCTCTCGCAGGCGATCGCATAGCGACAGGTAGCATAAATTGAAATGGAATCGACGAAGACAAGGGAGACCAGAATGGCAATTTCTGGCTTATTAGCCATCATCAGCCAGTCATACCTAATCCCAAGTGTGGCACACCTGGGATTCGAACCCGCAATCTATGTTATTTGAGTCGAACGCTCTACAATTGAGCTACTGGCTCTTTGTATTTTGGTTGTGATCGGAAACCTGATGATAGTGTGGGGCTCACTGATCTGCTTAAGGAATATTTATGTTCCGTTGTGCCCTTAAGCTCAGACTAGAGCTCTCGCAGGCGATCATATAGCGACGTTTAGCATGAAATGAAATGTAACCGACAACGACAAGGGAGACCGGAATGGCCATTTCTTTTTTAAAAGCATATGCTGAAATGACACAGACAAAGACATGGGAGTCCGGAATGGCCATATCTAGCTAATTAGCCGTCATCAGCCAGTCATACCCAATCCCAAGTGTTGCACACCTGGGATTCGAAACCCGCGATTTTTGGTATTTGAGTCGAAGGCTCAACCATTGAGCCATGGGCTCGTTATATTTTCGGTTGTGATCGGAAATATGATGATCTGCTTGAGGAACATGTATGTTCTGTTGTGCCCTGAGCCCGTTGCTCAATCTTAGAGCGTTCGACTTAAATAACAAAGGTCGCGGGTTCAAATCCCAGGTGTGCCACACTTGGTATTGGGTATGACTGGATGATGACGGCTTATAAGCCAGAAATGGCCATTCCGGTCACCCTTTTCTTTGTCAATTTCATTTCATCATAAGCTTAACGTCGCTATGCGACCGCCTGCGAGAGCTCAAGTCTGAGCTCCAGGGCATAACGGAACATACATGTTCCTTAAGCAGATCGGTGAGCCCCACACTATCATTATATTCCCGATCACAACCGACAAAAACAACGATCCCGTTGCTCAATGGAAGAGCGTTCCACTAAAATACCAAAGTTCGCGGGTTCAAATCCCAGGTGTGCCACTCTTGGGATTGGGTATGACTTGCTGATGACCGCTAATAAACCAGAAATGGCCTTTCCGGTCTCCCTTGTCGTTGTCGGTTCCATTTCATTATATGCTACAGTATCTATGCGACCGCCTGCGAGAGCTCTAGCCTGAGCTCCAGGGCACAACGGAACATACATGTTCCTCAAGCGGATCAAATAGCCCAACACTATCATCATATTCTCGACCACAACCGAAAAAACAACGTGCACGTGGCTCAATGGTTGAGCGTTCGACTCAAAGCCCAAAGGTCGCGGGTTTAAATCCCAGATGTGCCACACTTGGGATTGGGTATGACTTGCTGATGATGGCTAATTAGCCAGAAATGCCCATTCCGATCTCCCTTGTCGTTGTCGGTTTCATTTCATTATGTGCTACAGGTAGCTATGCGACCGCCTGAAAATGCTCTAGTCTGTGCTCCAGGGCACAACGGAACATACATGTTCCTCAAGCAGATCAGTGAGCCCAAAACTATCACCATATTCCGATCATAACCGACAAAACAACGAGCCCGTGGCTCAATAGTTGAGCGTTTGACTCAAATACCGAATGCCGCGGGTTGTAATCCCAGGTGTTCCACACTTGGGATGGGGTATGCCTTGCTGATGACGGCGAATAAGCCAAAAATCGCCATTCCAGTCTCCCATGTCTTTGTCGGTTCCATTTCATCATATGATACGCGTTGCTTTGCGACCGCCTGCGAGAGCTCTTGTCTGAGCTCAAGGGCATAACGGAACATACATGTTCCTAAAGCAGATCGGTAAGCCCCACACTATCATCATATTCTTGATAACCACCTAAAAAACAACGAACCCGTGGCTCAATGGAAGTGCGTTCGAATCAAATAACCAAAGGTCTCGGATTCGAGTCCCAAGTGTGCCACACTTGGGATTGGGTATGACTGGCCTCTGACGGCTAATAAGCCAGAAATGGCCATTTCGGTCTCCCTTGTCATTGTCGGTTCCAAGTCATTATGCTACAGGAAGATATGCGACTGCCTGCGAGAGCTCTAGTCTGAGCTCCAGGGCACAAAGTAATCTACATCTTTCCTAAAGATGAACGATTTGCCCCACACTATCATCATATTTCCGATCAAAACCGACAAAACAACGAGCTCGTGGCCCAATGATAGAGCGTTCGACTTAAATACCAAAGGTCGCGGGTTCGTATCCCAGGTGGGCCACACTTGGGATTGGATGTGACTGGCTGATGATGGCTAATTTGCCAGAAATGGCCATTCCGGTCTCCCATATCTTTGTCGGTTCCATTTCATCATATGCTACTCGTCACTATGCGACCACATGCGAGAGCTCTAGTCTGAGATCCAGGGAAAAACGGAACATACATGTTCCTTAAGCAGATCGGTGAGCCCCACACTTTGATCATATTTCCGATCACAACCGATAAAACAACGAGCTCGTGGCCCAAATATAGAGCGCTCGACTCAAATACCAAAGGTCGTGGGTTCGTATCCCAGGTGTACCACACTTGGGATTGGCTGTGACTGGCTGAAGATGGCTCATTTGCCAGAAATGGCCATTCCAGTCTCCCTTGTCGTTGTCGGTTCATATTCATTATATGCTACAAATAGCTATGCATTTGCCTGCGAGAGCTCTAGTCTGAGCTGCAAGGCACAACGGAACATACATGTTCCTTAAGCAGAACGGTGAGCCCCACACTATCATCATTTTCTTGATCACCACCGAAAAAACAACGAACCCGTGGCTCAATGGAAGTGCGTTTATATCAAATAGCAAATGTCTCGGATTCGAGTCCCAAGTGTGCCACACTTGGGATTGGGAATGACTGGCTGATGACGGCTAATACGCCAGAAATTGCCATTCCGGTCTCCCTTGTCGTTGTCAGTTCCATTTCATCACATGCTACATGTCGCTATGCGATCACCTGCGAGAGCTCTAATCTGAGTTTATGGGCACAATGGAACATAAATGTTTCCTTATCTGATCGGTGAGCTTCAGACTATCATCATATTCCCGAACACAACTGACAAACAACGAGCCCGTGGTCCAATTGTAAATCATTCGACTCAAATACCAAATGTCGCGGGTTTGAATCCAAGGTGTGCCACATTTAGGATTGGGTATGACTGGCTGATGACGGCTAATAAGCCAGAAATGGCCATTCCGGTCTCCCTTGTCGTTGTCGGTTCCATTTCATCATATGCTACGTCGCTATGCGACCGCCTGCGAGGCTCTAGTCTAAGCTCAAGGGCATAACGGAACATACATGTTCCTAAAGCAGATCGGTGAGCCCCACACTATCATCATAATCTTGATCACCGCCGACAAAACAACGAACCCGTGGCTCAATGGAAGTACGTTCGAATCAAATAACCAAAGGTCTCGGATTCGAGTCCCAAGTGTGCCACACTTGGGATTGTGTATGACTGGCTGCTGACGGCTAGTAAGCCATAAATGGCCATTCCGGTCTCCCTTGTCATTGTCGTTTTGTATTTCATCACATGCTACACGTCGCTACGCAACTGCCTGCGAGAGCTCTAGTCTGATCTCCAGGGCACAACGAAAAATACATGTTCCTCAAGCAGATCAGTGAGCCCCACACTATCATCATATTTCCGATCACAACCGACAAAACAACGAGCTCGTGGCCCAATGGTAGAGCGTTCGACTCAAATACCAAAGGTCGCGGGTTCGAATCCCAGGTGTGCCACACTTGGGATTGGGTATGACTGGCTGATGATGGCTTATTTGCCAGAAATGGCAATTCCGGTGTCCCTTGTCTTTTCGGTTCATATTCATCATATGCTACACGTCGCTATGCGACTGCCTGCGAGAGCTCTAGTCTGAGCTCCAGGGCACAACGGAACATACATGTTCCTTAAAGCAGATCGGTGAGCCCCACACTATCATCATATTCCGATCACAACCGACAAAACAACGAGCCCGTGGCTCAATGGTAGAGCGTTCGACTCAAATACCAAAGGTCGCGGGTTTGAATCCCAGGTGTGCCCACACTTGGGATTGGGTATGACTGGCTGATGACGGCTAATAAGCCAGAAATGGCCATTCCGGTCTCCCTTGTCTTTGTCGGTTCCATTTCATCATATGCTACACGTCGCTATGCGACCGCCTGCGAGGGCTCTAGTCTGAGCTCCAGGGCACAACGGAACATACATGTTCCTTAAGCAGATCGGTGAGCCCCACACTATCATCATATTCCCGATCACAACCGACAAAACAACGAGCCCGTGGCTCAATGGTAGAGCGTTCGACTCAAAAACCAAATGTCGCGGGTTCGAATCCCAGGTGTGCCACACTTGGGATTGGGTATGACTGGCTGATGACGGCTAATAAGCCAGAAATGGCCATTCAAGTCTCCCTTGTAGTTTTCGGTTCCATTTCATCATATGCTACTCGTCGCTATGCGACCGCCTGCGAGAGCTCTAATCTGAGCTCCAGGGCACAACCAAACTTACATGTTTCTTAAGCAGATCGGTGAGCCCCACACTATCATCATATTCCCAATTACAACCGACAAAACAACGAGCCCGTGGCTCAATGATAGAGCGTTCGAATCAAATACCAAAGTTCGCGGGTACGAATCCCTGGTTTGCCACACTTGAATTTTGGTATGAATGGCTGATGACGGCTAATAAAACAGAAATGGCCATCCCGGTCTCCCTTGTCTTTATCAGTTCCATTTAATCACATGCTACACGTCGCTATACAACCGCCTGCGAGAACTCTAGTCTGAGATCCAGGGCAGAACGGAACATACATGTTCCTAAAGAAGATCGGTGAGCCCCGCACTATCATCATATTCCCGATCTCAACCGACAAAACAACGAGCCCGTGGCTCAACTGAAGTGCGTTCGAATCAAATACCAAAGGTCGCGGGTTTGAGTCCCAAGTGTGCCACTCTTGGGATTGTGTATGACTGGCTGATGACGGCTAATAAGCCAGAAATGGCCATTCCGGTCTCCCCTGTCGTTGTCAGTTCCATTTCATCACATGCTACATGTCGCTATGCGACCACCAGCGAGAGCTCTAATCTGAGTTTATGGGCACAATGTAACATAAATGTTCCCTTATCAGATCGGTGAGCCTCAGACTATCATCATATTCCCGAACACAACCCACAAAACAAAGAGCCCATGGTTCAATGGTAGTGCGTTCGACTCAAAAACCAAATGTCGCGGGTTTGAATCCCAGGTGTGCCACACTTGGGATTGGGTATGACTGGCTGATGACGGCTAATAAGCCAGAAATGGCCATTCCGGTCTCCCTTGTCGTTGTCGGTTCCATTACATCATATGATAAGCGTCGCTTTGCGACCGCCTGCGAGAGCTCTAGTCTGAGCTCCAGGGCACAACGGAACATACATGTTCCTTAAGCAGATCGGTGAGCCCCACACTATCATCATATTCTTGATCACCGCCGACAAAACAACCAACCCGTGGCTTAACGGAAGTGCGTTCGAATCAAATAACCAAATGGTCTCGGATTCGAGTCCCAAGTGTGCCACACTTGGGATTGGTTATGACGGGCTGCTGACGGCAAATAAGCCATAAATGGCCATTCTGTTCTCCCTTGTCGTTGTCGGTTCCAATTCATTATATGCTACAGGTAGCTATGCGACTGCCTGCCAGAGCTCTAGTCTGAGCTCTAGGGCACCACGGAACATACATGTTCCTTAAGAAGAACGGTGAACCCCACACTATCATCATATTTCCGATCGTAACCGACAAAACAACGAGTCCGTGGCTCAATGGAAGAGCGTTCGAATCAAATAACAAAGGTCGCGGGTTCGAGTCCCAAGTTTGCAACACTTGCGATTGGGTATGACTGGCTGATGACGGCTAATAAGCCAAAAATGGCCATTCTGGTCTCCCTTGTCATTGTCGTTTCGCATTTCATCACATGCTACACGTCGCTACCTAACCGCCGGCGAGAGCTCTAGTCTGAGATCCAGGGCACAACGGAACATACATGTTCCTTAAGCAGATCGGTGAGCCCCACACTATCATCATATTCCCGATCACAACCGACAAAACAACGAGTTCGTGGCTCAATGGTAGAGCGTTCGACTCAAATACCAAAGGTCGCGGGTTTGAATCCCAGGTGTGCCACACTTGGGATTGGGTATGACTGGCTGATGACGGCTAATAAGCCAGAAATGGCCATTCCGGTCTCCCTTGTCTTTGTCGGTTCCATTTCATCATATGCTACACGTCGCTATGCGACCGCCTGTCGAGAGCATCTAGTCTGAGCTCCAGGGCACAACGGAACATACATGTTCCTTAAAGCAGATCGGTGAGCCCCACACTATCATCATATTCCCGATCACAACCGACAAAACAACGAGCCCGTGGCTCAATGGTAGAGCGTTCGAATCAAATACCAAAGGTCGCGGGTTCGAATCCCAGGTGTGCCACACTTGGGATTGGGTATGACTGGCTGATGACGGCTAATAAGCCAGAAATGCCCATTCAGCTCTGCCTTGTCGTTATCGGTTCCATTTCATCATATGCTACACGTCGCTATGCGACCGCCTGCGAGGCTCTAGTCTGAGCTCCAGGGCACAACGGAACATACATGTTCCTTAAAGCAGATCGGTGAGCCCCACACTATCATCATATTCCCGATCACAACCGACAAAACAACGAGCCCGTGGCTCAAATGGTAGAGCGTTCGACTCAAATACCAAAGGTCGCGGGTTCGAATCCCAGGTGTGCCACACTTGGGATTGGGTATGACTGGCTGATGACGGCTAATAAGCCAGAAATGGCCATTCCGGTCTCCCTTGTCTTTGTCGGTTCCATTTCATCATATGCTACACGTCGCTATGCGACCGCCTGCGAGAGCTTTAGTCTGAGATCAAGGGCACAATGGAATATACATGTTCCTAAATCAGATCGGTGACCCCCCTTACTATCAACATATTCTCGATCAAAACCGACAAAACAACGAGCCCGTGGCTCAATGCAAGAGCGTTCGAATCAAATGTCAAATGTCGCGGGTTCGAGTCCCATGTGTGCCACACTTGGGATTGGGTATGACTGGTTGATGACGGCTTATAAGCCATAAATGGCCATTCTGGTCTCCCTTGTCGTTGTCGGTGCCAATGCATTATATGCTACAGGAAGCTATGAGACTGCCTGCTAGAGCTCTAGTCTGAGCTCGAGGGCACCACGGAACATACATGTTCCTTAAGCAGATCGGTGAGCCCCACACTATCATCATATTCCCGATCACAACCGACAAAACAACGAGCCCGTGGCTCAATGGAAGAGCGTTCAAATCAAATAACAAATGTCGCGGGTTCGAGTCCCAAGTGTGCCACACTTGCGATTGGTAATGACTGGCTGATGACGGCTAATAAGCCAAAAATGGCCATTCTGGTCTCCCTTGTCTTTGTCGGTTCGCATTTCATCACATGCTACACGTCGCTATGCGACCGCCTGCGAGGCTCTAATCTGAGCTCCAGGGCACAACGGAACATACATGTTTCTTAAGCAGATCGGTGAGCCACACTATCATCATATTCCCGATCACAACCGACAAAACAACGAGCCCGTGGCTCAATGGTAGAGCGTTCGACTCAAATACCAAAGGTCCCGGGTTCGAATCCCAGGGTGTGCCGCGCTTGGGATTGGGTATGACTGGCTGATGACGGCTAATAAGCCAGAAATGGCCATTCCGGTCTCCCTTGTCTTTGTCGGTTCCATTTCATCACATGCTACACGTCGCTATGCGACCGCCTGCGGGGCTCTAGACTGAGCTCCAGGGCACAACGGAACATACATGTTCCTTAAGTAGATCCGTGAGCCCACACTATCATCATATTCCCGATCACAACCTACAAAAAACGAGCCCGTGGCTCAATGGTAGAGCGTTCGTCTCAAATACCAAAGGTCGCGTTTCGAATCCCAGGTGTGCCACACTTGGGATTGGGTATGACTGGCTGATGACGGCTAATAAGCCAGAAATGGCCATTCCGGTCTCCCCTTGTCTTTGTCGGTTCCATTTCATCATATGCTGCACGTCGCTATGCGACCGCCTGCGAGAGCTCTAGTCTGAGCTCCAGGGCACAACGGAACATACATGTTCCTTAAGCAGATCGGTGAGCCCCACACTATCATCATATTCCCGATCACAACCGACAAAACAACGAGCCCGTGGCTCAATGGTAGAGCGTTCGACTCAAATACCAAAGGTCGCGGGTTCGAATCCCAGGTGTGCCACACTTGGGATTGGGTATGACTGGCTGATGACGGCTAATAAGCCAGAAATGGCCATTCCGGTCTCCCTTGTCTTTGTCGGTTCCATTTCATCATATGCTACACGTCGCTATGCGACCGCCTGCGAGGCTCTAGTCTGAGCTCCAGGGGCACAACGGAACATACATGTTCCTTAAAGCAGATCGGTGAGCCCCACACTATCATCATATTCCCGATCACAACCGACAAAAACAACGAGCCCGTGGCTCAATGGTAGAGCGTTCGACTCAAATACCAAAGGTCGCGGGTTCGAATCCCAGGTGTGCCACACTTGGGATTGGGTATGACTGGCTGATGACGGCTAATAAGCCAGAAATGGCCATTCCGGTCTCCCTTGTCTTTGTCGGTTCCATTTCATCATATGCTACACGTCGCTATGCGACTGCCTGCGAGGGCTCTAGTCTGAGCTCCAGGGCACAACGGAACATACATGTTCCTTAAGCAGATCGGTGAGCCCCACACTATCATCATATTCCCGATCACAACCGACAAAACAACGAGCCCGTGGCTCAATGGTAGAGCGTTCGACTCAAATACCAAAGGTCGCGGGTTCGAATCCCAGGTGTGCCACACTTGGGATTGGGTATGACTGGCTGATGACGGCTAATAAGCCAGAAATGGCCATTCCGGTCTCCCTTGTCTTTGTCGGTTCCATTTCATCACATGCTACACGTCGCTATGCGACCGCCTGCGAGAGCTCTAGTCTGAGCTCCAGGGCACAACGGAACATACATGTTCCTTAAGCAGATCGGTGAGCCCCACACTATCATCATATTCCCGATCACAACCGACAAAACAACGAGCCCGTGGCTCAATGGTAGAGCGTTCGACTCAAATACCAAAGGTCGCGGGTTCGAATCCCAGGTGTGCCACACTTGGGATTGGGTATGACTGGCTGATGACGGCTAATAAGCCAGAAATGGCCATTCCAGTCTCCCCTTGTCTTTGTCGGTTCCATTTCATCATATGCTACACGTCGCTATGCGACCGCCTGCGAGAGCTCTAGTCTGAGCTTCAGGGGACAATGGAACATACATGATCCTAAAGCAGATCGGTGAGCCCCACACTTTCATCATATTCACGATCAAAACCGACAAATCAACGAGCCCGTGGCTCAATGCAAGTGCGTTCGAATCAAAAACCAAATGTCGCGGGTTTGAATCCCAGGTGTGCCCCAATTTGGATTGGGTATGACTGGTTGATGACGGCTAATAAGCCAGAAATGCCCATTCAGCTCTGCCTTGTCGTTGTCAGTATCATTGCATCACATGCTACACGTCGCTATGGGTTCGCCTGCGAGGGCTTTAGTCTGAGATCCAGGGCACAATGGAACATACATGTTCCTAAAGCAGATCGGTGAGCCCCACACTATCATCATATTCCCGATCACAACCGACAAAACAACGAGCCCGTGGCTCAATGGTAGAGCGTTCGACTCAAATACCAAAGGTCGCGGGTTTGAATCCCAGGTGTGCCACACTTGGGATTGGGTATGACTGGCTGATGACGGCTAATAAGCCAGAAATGGCCATTCCGGTCTCCCTTGTCGTTGTCGGTTCCATTGCATCATATGCTACACGTTGCTATGCGACCGCCTGCGAGAGCTGTCGTCTGAGCTCCAGGGCACAATGGAACATATAGGTTCCTTAAGCAGAACGGTGAGCTCCACACTATCATCATATTCCCGATCTCAACCGACAAAACAACGAGCCCGTGGCTCAATGGAAGAGCGTTCGAATCAAATACCAAAGGTCGCGGGTTCGAATCCCAGGTGTGCCACACTTGGGATTGGGTATGACAGGCTGATGACGGTTAATTAGCCAGAAATGGTCATTCCCGTCTCCCATTACTTTGTCGGTTCCATGATATCATATGCTTCACGTGACTAAACAACCGCCTACGAGAGCTCTTTTCTGAGCTCCAGGGCACAACGGAAACTACATGTTCCAAAAGCAGATCGGTTAGCCCCACACTATCATCATATTCCCGATCACAACCGACAAAACAACGAGCCCGTGGCTCAATGGAAGAGCGTTTGAATCAAATACCAAAATTCGCGGGTTCAAGTCTCAAGTGTGCCACACTTGGGATTGGGTATGACTGGCTGATGACGGCTTATAAGCCAGAAATGGCCATTCCGGTCTCCCTTGTCTTTGTCGGTTCCATTTCATCATATGCTACACGTCGCTATGCGACTGCCTGCGACAGCTCTAGTCTGAGCTCCAGGGCACAACGCAACATACATGTTCCTTAAGCAGATCGGTGAGCCCCACACTATCATCATATTCCCGATCACAACCGACAAAACAATGAGGCCGAGCCTCAATGATAGAACGTTCGACTCAAATACCAAAAGTCCCGGGTCCGAATACCAGGTCTGCCACACTTGGGATTGACTGTGACTGGCTGATGACGGCTAATAAGCCAAAATTTGCCATTCAGGTCTCCCTTTCGTGTCGGTTCCATTTCATCACATGCTACACGTCGCTATGCGACCGCCTGCGAGCGCTCTAGTCTGAGCTCCAGGGCACAACGGAACATACAATTTCCTTAAGCAGATCAGTGAGCAACACACTATCATCATATTCCCGATCACAAATGAAAAAACAAAGAGCCCCTGGCTCAATGGAAGGGCCTTCAACTCAAATACCAAATGTCGCTGGTTCAAATCCAAGGTCTGCCACACTTGGGATAGGGATATGACTGGCTGATGACGGCTAATGAGCCAGAAATGGCCATTCCGGTCTCCCTTGTCTTTGTCGGTTCCATTTCATCATATGCTACACGTCGCTATGCGACCGCCTGCGAGGGCTCTAGTCTGAGCTCCAGGGCACAACGGAACATACATGTTCCTTAAGCAGATCGGTGAGCCCCACACTATCATCATATTCCCGATCACAACCGACAAAACAACGAGCCCGTGGCTCAATGGTAGAGCGTTCGACTCAAATACCAAAGGTCGCGGGTTCGAATCCCAGGTGTGCCACACTTGGGATTGGGTATGACTGGCTGATGACGGCTAATAAGCCAGAAATGGCCATTCCGGTCTCCCTTGTCGTTGTCGGTATCATTTCATCACATGCTTCACGTCGCTATGCGACCCCTGCGTGAGCTCTAGTCTGAGCTCCAGGGCACAACGGAACATACATGTTCCTTAAGCAGATCGGTGAGCCCACACACTATCATCATATTCCCGATCACAACCGACAAAATAACGAGCCCGTGGCTCAATGGTAGAGCGTTCGACTCAAATACCAAAGGTCGCGGGTTCGAATCCCAGGTGTGCCACACTTGGGATTGGGTATGACTGGCTGATGACGGCTAATAAGCCAGAAATGGCCATTCCGGTCTCCCTTGTCTTTGTCGGTTCCATTCATCATATGCTACACGTCGCTATGCGACTGCCTGCGAGGGCTCTAGTCTGAGCTCCAGGGCACAACGGAACATACATGTTCCTTAAGCAGATCGGTGAGCCACACACTATCATCATATTCCCGATCACAACCGACAAAACAACGAGCCCGTGGCTCAATGGTAGAGCGTTCGACTCAAATACCAAAAAGTCGCGGGTTCGGAATCCCAGGTGTGCCACACTTGGGATTGGGTATGACTGGCTGATGACGGCTTATAAGCCAGAAATGGCAATTCCGGTCTCCCCTGTCGTTGTGGGTTCCATTTCATCATATGCTGCACGTTGCTATGCGACGGCCTGCGAGGCTCTAGTCTGAGTTCCAGGGTACAACGGAACATATATTCCTTAAGCAGATCGGTGAGCCCCACACTATCATCATATTCCCGATCACAACCGACAAAACAACGAGCCCGTGGCTCAATGGTAGAGCGTTCGACTCAAATACCAAAGGTCAAGGGTTCGAATCCCAGGTGTGCCACACTTGGGATTGGGTATGACTGGCTGATGACGGCTAATAAGCCAGAAATGGCCATTCCGGTCTCCCTTGTCTTTGTCGGTTCCATTTCATCATATGCTACACGTCGCTATGCGACCGCCTGCGAGAGCTCTAGTCTGAGCTCCAGGGCACAACGGAACATACATGATCCTTAAAGCAGATCGGTGAGCCCCACACTATCATCATATTCCCGATCACAACCGACAAAACAACGAGCCCGTGGCTCAATGGTAGAGCGTTCGACTCAAATACCAAAGTCGCGGGTTCGAATCCCAGGTGTGCCACACTTGGGATTGGGTATGACTGGCTGATGACGGCTAATAAGCCAGAAATGGCCATTCCGGTCTCCCCTTGTCTTTGTCGGTTCCATTTCATCATATGCTACACGTCGCTATGCGACTGCCTGCGAGGGCTCTAGTCTGAGCTCCAGGGCACAACGGAACATACATGTTCCTTAAGCAGATCGGTGAGCCCACACTATCATCATATTCCCGATCGCAACCGACAAAACCAACGAGCCCGTGGCTCAATGGTAGAGCGTTCGACTCAAATACCAAAAGGTCGCGGGTTCGAATCCCAGGTGTGCACACTTGGGATTGGGTATGACTGGCTGATGACGGCTAATAAGCCAGAAAATGGCCATTCCGGTCTCCCTTTGTCTTTGTCGGTTCTGCATTTCATCACATGCTACACGTCGCTATGCGACCGCCTGCGAGGCTCTAGTCTGAGCTCCAGGGCACAACGGAACATACATGTTCCTTAAGCAGATCGGTGAGCCCCACACTATCATCATATTCCCGATCACAACCGAAACAACGAGCCCGTGGCTCAATGGTAGAGCGTTCGACTCCAAATACCAAAGGTCGCGGGTTCGAATCCCAGGTGTGCCACACTTGGGATTGGGTATGACTGGCTGATGACGGCTAATAAGCCAGAAATGGCCATTCCAGTCTCCCCATGACTTTGTCGGTTCCATTTCATCATATGCTACACGTCGCCTACGACCACCGTCGAGAGCATCTAGTCTGAGCTCCAGGGGCACAACGGAACATACATGTTCCTTAAGCAGATCGGTGAGCCCCACACTATCATCATATTCCCTGATCACAACCGACAAAACAACGAGCCCGTGGCTCAATGGTAGAGCGTTTCGACTCAAATACCAAAGGTCGCGGGTTCGAATCCCAGGTGTGCCACACTTTGGGATTGGGTATGACTGGCTGATGACGGCTAATAAGCCAGAAATGGCCCATTCCGCTCTCCCTTGTCTTTGTCGGTATCCATTTCATCATATGCTACACGTCGCTATGCGACCGCCTGCGAGGGCTCTAGTCTGAGCTCCAGGGCACAACGGAACATACATGTTCCTTAAGCAGATCGGTGAGCCCCACACTATCATCATATTCCCGATCACAAACCGACAAAACAACGAGCCCGTGGCTCAATGGTAGAGCGTTCGACTCAAATACCAAAGGTCGCGGGTTCGAATCCCAGGTGTGCCACACTTGGGATTGGGTATGACTGGCTGATGACGGCTAATAAGCCAGAAATGGCCATTCCGGTCTCCCTTGTCTTTGTCGGTTCCATTTCATCATATGCTACACGTCGCTATGCGACCGCCTGCGAGGGCTCTAGTCTGAGCTCCAGGGCACAACGGAACATACATGTTCCTTAAGCAGATCGGTGAGCCCCACACTATCATCATATTCCCGATCACAACCGACAAAAACAACGAGCCCGTGGCTCAATGGTAGAGCGTTCGACTCAAATACCAAAGGTCGCGGGTTCGAATCCCAGGTGTGCCACACTTGGGATTGGGTATGACTGGCTGATGACGGCTAATAAGCCAGAAATGGCCATTCCGGTCTCCCCTTGTCTTTGTCGGTTCCATTTCATCATATGCTACACGTCGCTATGCGACCGCCTGCGAGGGCTCTAGTCTGAGTTCCAGGGCACAACGGAACATACATGTTCCTTAAGCAGATCGGTGAGCCCCACACTATCATCATATTCCGATCACAACCGACAAAACAACGAGCCCGTGGCTCAATGGTAGAGCGTTCGACTCAAATACCAAAGGTCGCGGGTTCGAATCCCAGGTGTGCCACACTTGGGATTGGGTATGACTGGCTGATGACGGCTAATAAGCCAGAAATGGCCATTCCGGTCTCCCTTGTCTTTGTCGGTTCCATTTCATCATATGCTACACGTCGCTATGCGACCGCGTGCGAGGGCTCTAGTCTGAGCTCCAGGGCACAACGGAACATACATGTTCCTTAAGCAGATCGGTGAGCCCCACACTATCATCATATTCCCGATCACAACCGACAAAACAACGAGCCCGTGGCTCAATGGTAGAGCGTTCGACTCAAATACCAAAGGTCGCGGGTTCGAATCCCAGGTGTGCCACACTTGGGATTGGGTATGACTGGCTGATGACGGCTAATAAGCCAGAAATGGCCATTCCGGTCTCCCTTGTCTTTGTCGGTTCCATTTTCATCATATGCTACACGTCGCTATGCGACCGCCTGCGAGGGCTCTAGTCTGAGCTCCAGGGCACAACGGAACATACATGTTCCTTAAGCAGATCGGTGAGCCCCACACTATCATCATATTCCCGATCACAACCGACAAAACAACGAGCCCGTGGTACAATGGTAGAGCGTTCGACTCAAATACCAAAGGTCGCGGGTTCGAATCCCAGGTGTGCCACACTTGGGATTGGGTATGACTGGCTGATGACGGCTAATAAGCCAGAAATGGCCATTCCGGTCTCCCCTTGTCTTTGTCGGTTCCATTTCATCATATGCTACACGTCGCTATGCGACCGCCTGCGAGGGCTCTAGTCTGAGCTCCAGGGCACAACGGAACATACATGTTCCTTAAGCAGATCGGTGAGCCCCCACACTATCATCATCATATTCCCCGATCACAACCGACAAACAACGAGCCCGTGGCTCAATGGTAGAGCGTTCGACCAAATACCAAAGGTCGCGGGTTCGAATCCCAGGTGTGCCACACTTGGGATTGGGTATGACTGGCTGATGACGGCTAATAAGCCGAAATGGCCATTCCGGTCTCCCCTTGTCTTTGTCGGTTCCATTTCATCATATGCTACACGTCGCTATGCGACCGCCTGCGAGGGCTCTAGTCTGAGCTCCAGGGCACAACGGAACATACATGTTCCTTAAGCAGATCGGTGAGCCCCTACACTATCATCATATTCCCGATCACAACCGACAAAACAACGAGCCCGTGGCTCAATGGTAGAGCGTTCGACTCAAATACCAAAGGTCGCGGGTTCGAATCCCAGGTGTGCCACACTTGGGATTGGGTATGACTGGCTGATGACGGCTAATAAGCCAGAAATGGCCATTCCGGTCTCCCCTTGTCTTTGTCGGTTCCATTTCATCATATGCTACACGTCGCTATGCGACCGCCTGCGAGGCTCTAGTCTGAGCTCCAGGGCACAACGGAACATACATGTTCCTTAAAGCAGATCGGTGAGCCCCACACTATCATCATATTCCCGATCACAACCGACAAAACAACGAGCCCGTGGCTCAATGGTAGAGCGTTCGACTCAAATACCAAAGGTCGCGGGTTCGAATCCCAGGTGTGCCACACTTGGGATTGGGTATGACTGGCTGATGACGGCTAATAAGCCAGAAATGGCTATTCCGGTCTCCCTTGTCTTTGTCGGTTCCATTTCATCATATGCTACACGTCGCTATGCGACCGCCTGCGAAAGGCTCTAGTCTGAGCTCCAGGGCACAACGGAACATACATGTTCCTTAAGCAGATCGGTGAGCCCCACACTATCATCATATTCCCGATCACAACCGACAAAACAACGAGCCCGTGGCTCAATGGTAGAGCGTTCGACTCAAATACCAAAGGTCGCGGGTTCGAATCCCAGGTGTGCCACACTTGGGATTGGGTATGACTGGCTGATGACGGCTAATAAGCCAGAAATGGCCATTCCGGTCTCCCTTGTCTTTGTCGGTTCCATTTCATCATATGCTACACGTCGCTATGCGACCGCCTGCGAGGGCTCTAGTCTGAGTTCCAGGGCACAACGGAACATACATGTTCCTTAAGCAGATCGGTGAGCCCCACACTATCATCATATTCCCGATCACAACCGACAAAACAACGAGCCCGTGGCTCAATGGTAGAGCGTTCGACTCAAATACCAAAGGTCGCGGGTTCGAAATCCCAGGTGTGCCACACTTGGGATTGGGTATGACTGGCTGATGACGGCTAATAAGCCAGAAATGGCCATTCCGGTCTCCCTTGTCTTTTGTCGGTTCCATTTCATCATATGCTACACGTCGCTATGCGACCGCCTGCGAGGGCTCTAGTCTGAGTTCCAGGCACAACGGAACATACATGTTCCTTAAGCAGACTGGTGAGCCCCACACTATCATCATATTCCCGATCACAACCGACAAAAACAACGAGCCCGTGGCTCAGTGGTAGAGCGTTCGACTCAAATACCAAAGTCGTGGGTTCGAATCCCAGGTGTGCCACACTTGGGATTGGGTATGACTGGCTGATGACGGCTAATAAGCCAGAAATGGCCATTCCGGTCTCCCTTTGTCTTTGTCGGTTCCATTTCATCATATGCTACACGTCGCTATGCGACCGCCTGCGAGGGCTCTAGTCTGAGCTCCAGGGCACAACGGAACATACATGTTCCTTAAGCAGATCGGTGAGCCCCACACTATCATCATATTCCCGATCACAACCGACAAAACAACGAGCCCGTGGCTCAATGGTAGAGCGTTCGACCAAATACCAAAAGGTCGCGGGTTCGAATCCCAGGTGTGCCACACTTGGGATTGGGTATGACTGGCTGATGACGGCTAATAAGCCAGAAATGGCCATTCCGGTCTCCCCTTGTCTTTGTCGGTTCCATTTCATCATATGCTACACGTCGCTATGCGACCGCCTGCGAGGCTCTAGTCTGAGCACAGGGCACAACGGAACATACATGTTCCTTAAGCAGATCGGTGAGCCCCACACTATCATCATATTCCCCGATCACAACCGACAAAACAACGAGCCCGTGGCTCAATGGTAGAGCGTTCGACTCCAAATACCAAAAGGTCGCGGGTTCGAATCCCATGTGTGCCACACTTGGGATTGGTATGACTGGCTGATGACGGCTAATAAGCCAGAAATGGCCATTCCGGTCTCCCCTTGTCTTTGTCGGTTCCATTTCATCATATGCTACACGTCGCTATGCGACCGCCTGCGAGGCTCTAGTCTGAGTTCCAGGGCACAACGGAACATACATGTTCCTTAAGCAGATCGGTGAGCCCCACACTATCATCATATTCCCGATCACAACCGACAAAACAACGAGCCCGTGGCTCAATGGTAGAGCGTTCGACTCAAATACCAAAGGTCAGGGTTCGAATCCCAGGTGTGCCACACTTGGGATTGGGTATGACTGGCTGATGACGGCTAATAAGCCAGAAATGGCCATTCCGGTCTCCCTTGTCTTTGTCGGTTCCATTTCATCATATGCTACACGTCGCTATGCGACCGCCTGCGAGGGCTCTAGTCTGAGCTCCAGGGCACAACGGAACATACATGTTCCTTAAGCAGATCGGTGAGCCCCACACTATCATCATATTCCCTATCACAACCGACAAAACAACGAGCCCGTGGCTCAATGGTAGAGCGTTCGACTCAAATATCAAAGGTCGCGGGTTCGAACTCCAGGTGTGCCACACTAAGGATTGGGTATGACTGGCTGATGACGGCTAATAAGCCAGAAATGGCCATTCCGGTCTCCCTTGTCTTTTGTCGGTTCCATTTCATCATATGCTACACGTCGCTATGCGACTGCCTGCGAGGGCTCTAGTCTGAGCTCCAGGGCACAACGGAACATACATGTTCTTTAAGCAGATCGGTGAGCCCCACACTATCATCATATTCCCGATCACAACCGACAAAACAACGAGCCCGTGGCTCAATGGTAGAGCGTTTGACCAAATACCAAAGGTCGCGGGTTCGAATCCCAGGTGTGCCACACTTGGGATTGGGTATGACTGGCTGATGACGGCTAATAAGCCAGAAATGGCCATTCCGGTCTCCCTTGTCTTTGTCGGTTCCATTTCATCATATGCTACACGTCGCTATGCGACCGCCTGCGTGAGCTCTAGTCTGAGCTCCAGGGCACAACGGAACATACATGTTCCTTAAGCAGATCGGTGAGCCCCACACTATCATCATATTCCCGATCACAACCGACAAAAACAACGAGCCCGTGGCTCAATGGTAGAGCGTTCGACTCAAATACCAAAGGTCGCGGGTTCGAATCCCAGGTGTGCCACACTTGGGATTGGGTATGACTGGCTGATGACGGCTAATAAGCCAGAAATGGCCATTCCGGTCTCCCTGTCTTTGTCGGTTCCACCATTTCATCATATGCTACACGTCGCTATGCGACTGCCTGCGAGGGCTCTAGTCTGAGCTCCAGGGCACAAATGGAAAATATATGTTCCTTAATCAGATCGGTGAGCCCCACACTATCATCATATTCCCGGATCACAACCGACAAAACAACGAGCCCGTGGCTCAATGGTAGAGCGTTAGACTTAAATACCAAAGGTCGCGGGGTTCGAATCCCAGGTGTGCCACACTTGGGATTGGGTATGACTGGCTGATGACGGCGACAAGCCAGAAATGGCCATTCTGGTCTCCCTTGTCTTTGTCGGTTCCACCTTTCCACTTTATGCTACACGTCGCTATGCGACCGCCTGCGAGGCTCTAGTCTGAGCTCCAGGGCACAACGGAACATACATGTTCTTTAAGCAGATCGGTGAGCCCCACACTATCATCATATTCCCGATCACAACCGACAAAACAACGAGCCCGTGGCTCAATGGTAGAGCGTTCGACTCAAATTCAAAAGGTCGCGGGTTCGAATCCCAGGTGTGCCACACTTGGGATTGGGTATGACTGGCTGATGACGGCTAATAAGCCAGAAATGGCCATTCCGGTCTCCCTTGTCTTTTGTCGGTTCCATTTCATCATATGCTACACGTCGCTATGCGACCGCCTGCGAGAGCTCTAGTCTGAGTCTCCAGGGCACAACGGAACATACATGTTCCTTAAGCAGATCGGTGAGCCCCACACTATCATCATATTCTCGATCACAACCGACAAAACAACGAGCCCGTGGCTCAATGGTAGAGCGTTCGACTCAAATACCAAAGGTCGCGGGTTTGAATCCAGGTGTGCCACACTTGGGATTGGGTATGACTGGCTGATGACGGTTAATAAGCCAGAAAATGGCCATTCCGGTCTCCCCTTGTCTTTGTCGGTTCCATTCTATCATATGCTACACGTCGCTATGCGACCGCCTGCGAGGGCTCTAGTCTGAGCTCCGGGCAAAAACGGAACATACATGTTCCTTAAGCAGATCGGTGAGCCCCACACTATCATCATATTCCCGATCACAACCGACAAAACAACGAGCCCGTGGCTCAATGGTAGAGCGTTCGACTCAAATACCAAATGTCGCGGGTTCGAATCCCAGGTGTGCCACACTTGGGATTGGGTATGACTGGCTGATGACGGCTAATAAGCCAGAAATGGCCATTCCGGTCTCCCCTTGTCTTTGTCGGTTCCATTTCATCATGCTACACGTCGCTATGCGACCGTCTGCGAGGGCTCTTGTCTCGAGCTTCAGGACAAGCTCCGAAAATACATGTTCCTTAAGCAGATCGGTGAGCCTACACTATCATCATATATTCCCGATCACAACCGACAAAACAACGAGCCCGTGGCTCAATGGTAAAAGTCGTTCGACTCAAAATACCAAAAGGTCGTGGGTTCGAATCCTAGGTGTGCCACACTTGGGATTGGGTATGACTAGCTGATGACGGCTTAATAAGCCAGAAATGGCCATTCCGGTTTCCCCTTGTCTTTTCGGTTTCCATTTCATCATATGCTACACGTCGCTATGCGACTCACTCGCGAGCTCTTAGTTCGAGCTCCAGGTCACAACGGAACATACATGTTCCTTAAGCAGATCGGTGAGCCCCACACTGTCATCATATTTCCCGATCACAGCTCGACAAAACAACGAGCCCGTGGCTCAATGGTAGAGCGTTCGACCTCAAATACCAAAGCTTGCGTGATCGAATCCCAGGTGCGCCACAATTGGGATTGGGTATGATCATTGATGACGGCTAATAAGCCAGAAATGGCCATTCCGGTCTCCCATGTCGTCGTCGGTTCCATTTCATCATATACAAACGTCGCTATGCGACTGCCTGCGTGAGCTCTAGTCTGAGCTCTATGGCACAACGGAACATGCATATTCCTTAATCAGAACGGTTAGCCTCACACTATCATCACATTCCTGATCATAACCGAAAACAACGAGCCTGTGGCTCAATGTAAGAGCGTTTAACTCAAATATAAAGATCGCGGGTTCGAATCCCAGGTGTGCCATATTTGGGATTGTGTATAACTGGCTGATGACTGCTTCGGGAAGCCAATAGATCGGTGTGCGCCTATTTCTGTTTGAATATATATATATATATATATATATATATATATATATATATATATATATATATATATGTATCTATGGAGGTCATATTCTTTGTACTGAAGTTTACTGAAAATCTAGAACCACTACGTGCCTTAGTCGACCAATCTCTTTACAGGAAAAAAGTGCACATAGAATTTCTGGGTTGTCAGGTAAATAGGAGACTAGCAATAGACTAGGTTGTGATTATTATGACCAATGTAACCATTTTATAGAAATCCAACCTAAATTGGTGTTTTATGATAGAATTGAAGATTTCCTAAACCAGGTCTATTAGCTACGTTTTCAGTTGTCGCAAATTTGGGTCATAACAAATTGTGATAAAATGACGTTACCGGACTGATAATATTCCGTCAATATTTGTTTTAAGCCTTTGACCTTCTCATGGCATGTTTGAGAAATTTTAGCGCTGCATTGTTCTCCATTATCCAAAGTGTTGTATTTGCCTTAAAATCACCTAGTAAATGAGCAGTAGGTCCATCCTCGATTGTGCAAATATATATATATATATATTCATATACACTCAGATCAGTGTACTATTCCTGTTTGAATAAATACCCGATCTGCAGCGACAGAGAATGACAGGTGGTGGGCGAACTTTTGGTTTCGATGAAGTGCTTACGACCCATCTGCTAGACCCAGTGTGGACTGTCTGCGCTGCAATTCTCGAGCGCATGGTTGTGTTTCCAGTCCCAGCTGTAGTCAGGGTTATGATTGGCTGAATGAAGGCAGAATAAGCCCGGAAACAGACTGCATCAATCTACCCATATTCTCTGTCGTGTCTCCTCTCTGCATATATATATGTATATATAAAGAAGGTCATATTCTTCGCACCTGAGGATCATTTGAAATCACAAAATATGGAACCAATTACGTGCCTTAGTCTTAAGAACACTGTACTTGTTAATTGATGATCCAAGATGTAACCGAATACAGTTCAGTTCAGTTCAGTTTTATTAAGGGAAATATAGCAGCTTCCGAGTCCTCTCTATTGGATGTCAGTGACACTCGTAAATTAAAAAAGGCTGACATATAATGGACGTTGGACAAAAGGTTCTGGACACACTGCAGGGCATCGGACAAACAATTATAAAATAATGTTACTAAGAAATAGGAGTAGTATGTTATATGACGCGTTAATTGTGATGGGAATATGTTTCAGGAAATGTGTTAGGTTCGATGTCGTGGTGGTACTTACGGCTGTACTGGTCAAACTTCACTTAAAATTGTCAACGGATGGGGACATGATTATGTCGGCCGGCAGACAATTCCAGGCCTTTAATCACACTCTTGTTGGAGAAGAAGAACCTTCTTGTGTCGAGTCTTGCACCTGTCACACGTAGTTTAATGGGATGTCCTCGCAAATTAGTGGTGGTAGTGGCTAGCTCAAAGAAGTTGCCAGCTGCAAGTGCAACAGTCCTGAAGGCCGCAGCATTCGAAAGGCTTTGTATTAAGTCGCCGCGTAGCTGCTCTATAGTCCAGCTGAAACAGATCAAGATTTAGACAATCGTGTTTCGTAAGGCAGGCAGCTTTGACCTTGAACAAAGCTTGGTTGTTGGTTGCTGTTGTGGTCTTTGGACAGACCACGGTCTCCAGGCTTGTATGGCGTACACATTATGGTCGCACGAACATCCCGGAAGACCTTATAAAAGCACCTTTGTCGAACTTTGCAAACACTCGCTTAATTAGATACAAGCTTGACATGGCAGATTTTGCTACTTTTTGGAGCAATGGAACGATGGCTTCAGTGTGGGCGTGATCCATACTCCTATATCTTTCTGAGCCTCTACCCTGGTAGCGGTGTGTCATCTAGATAGTACATTCTCTGGTTCCCTGAGCTGGTTCTGCCGAATCACAGAATATTGCACTTGATAGCATTGAATGGGAGGAGCCAGATGTGCGACCATTCCTCGAGTCGATGCAAGTTCGCCCGTAAATTTCTCTGCATCAGCTGCGTTGTGGATGACCTTCCAAAGCTTTATATATCGTCAGCGCAAACATGGCGGAGTCACAGTCCAAAGCCACTTACGCAAACATAAATGTATATAAGGAAGAGACTAGGGCCCAAGACGGAGCCCTGAGGAACCCACTCTCAACTGCCAATTCTGCCGATTGTTGATCGCCAAGACGGACAATCTGAGATCGCCCAATCAAAACGTTTTCGATCCACTTCAAAAGCTTCGTCTCTTTGCCCCACCACGGTAGTTGAGTTTTATAGGAGACGTTGGTGTGGCACGCTATCAAAGGCCTTCTTGAAGTTCATGTACACTGCGCACTACATTTCTTCCATCGACCGCTCGGGTTCATCGTGTGCTCTCGATCATTGGCTGCAAGCACAAACAAAAATGTTAACCTCATTGCAAGTGATTAAGCTAGATAAATAAAGGCCACGTCATAAAACTGAAGCGTTCCGTTGTCTCGTACAGGATGTTAAGGGGTCGGTGAGCGAGGGTGTGTCCATTGTTTACCTTCATGCATCCACGAGCCGACTGCAGGATGGATCGATGTAATAGATGGACAATTTCACGCTCAATCCCTCAGGTAAAGTTTTAATCGGTGGGCATTGCACATCGCTTACTGCTACATATTTAACATCATGCGACGTACTCTACCAAAAGACGAGTCCCAGAGCAGAGAAGTATAACAAGTTATGCAGTTCTCTATGCAATGCGTCAATAATTGTGTATGGATTGGACAGTTTGGGTGATTGGATATGTAATGCCACTAAGGATGGACACCACACGAAAATACTAATTTACTTGGCATTTACGGACTACACTGTAGTTATGCATAACACAACTTTGCGAAAGGGACCAAAAGATAGGTCTGTTGTTGTAAAGTCTCCTTTTAATAACTTTTCTGTGCTCTTTAATTAGCATATTGGAAGGGAAAATTATATTTAAAATATTAAGTTTCCCAAATTTTCAAATAACGGTAACCTGTTTGGGAAAACATAAACGTTTTCCACATGCAAACTCTACAGTCGGGATCACGAACTGCGATGCGTTTCTTAAATGTCTATTAAGTTGTTTATTGTTAGTAATACACTTTTATCGTTCAAGTAGAACAGCTACAATTATATTAACGACTGCTACTTAATATCGAGCCATGAATTTTTAACTGACCCTGATTTTCAGGGTTTATCCAAGTTGCTAGTTCTGTAATTATTTTCATCCCATCAATGTTGGCCAACTACACCTTTGGTCGGGCTCAAGGTCACACAACATTAATCAATAAAATTCAGATCGAAACTGTTTCACAACAGACCTGGACTAGCTTCGCAATGCTCGGTCCCTCAGGATTTTTCATGCGTTACATCCAGTGGTGGAATACGTATCCCGACGTAGCCGGTCTTGCAGAAATACCGTATGAACCTGGATATTTTAGTCAGAATGTTGATGGTATGCCTACTGTAGACAACGGTACGTCAGGAGTGCATATATTTTCAAATGCAAACTCTTTTTATCATATTGCCTAGGTCAATAACGCATGGTGTAAAAATGTCATTAGAACCGTTTTGCATGTTGCTCAGTGCTTTTATGAAGAAATATTTGTATTTCTATAGATTGAGCTTTTCAGATAGTGCTCCTTACATAATACTAACACGACTTCCGTCATATCATGTTTTCATAGATTGCGCAAGGACAAGACGCTAATCGAGGAGAATTTCGCGTGCGGTTTTAGTAGCGCCTGTCATACTCAGTTTCCTAATGTCACCTCTTTAAGACTACGTGAAATGAGGTTTACATAAAATATATCAAGGTATTTATTTGATGCACAAGTTGTCACAGAAGTTATAAAATAATTATAAAGAAAATTTAAAATAATAGGTTTAGTTAATTTGCACGTTGTATAGAGTCTAGATTTCATATCATAAAGTTTCTCTGACTTTCCTTGCAGACTCTATTGTATCCGGACCCTATACTTATGAATGGCCAGAATGTGGAACACCTGTACTTACGCTTTCTCCATTATCGCAGTCTACACCTACTGTAACTTGCAAGGACCATGCAGCTATCGAAAGCCGCGAGCAACCTCCCGTCGACCAAGAAATCAGTTTTAACTCTGACACCTCCAAGTGGAACTCTAGCACCGACTCTACTACCATTCGATGGAGAATGGCTGCAACTCGGCGCGATGATGAAAGATCAAGTAGAACCGATGCTGAACAGAGGTTCAGCTGCACTTGTCATACTAGTGAAGAGAAACTGTGCACCATTGACAGCAATTTAAGTTTAAGTTGGAACACGCCAACCCTTATTTGCAAGGAAGATTGTACATATGAATTGGACAGAGAATCGTCCGAAATATGTAGTTCCCCATCACCGGCACTATCAGCAGCAAAATCATGTACACCCAATAGTTCACCTGCGTCCATAGGGCAGTCAACGAGATCAATTTCTAGGTCGCAACTTCGGCCGACTCCTTTACTGCGATCGCGCAGACTGGCGCCGGGACAGTCCCCCCACATAACTCCATCAACGTCACAAGAGCAGTCGTCGCCACATCCACCTCCACCAGCACAGTTCGCGCCACTGGCGGCGCGACCTACACCACGACCGCGTAATATGTCCGTCACTGTTATATCATGTTCAGAGCCGCCGCTACTTCTACCGCCGCCGCCGCCACTCCCATCGCCGCCCACACCACCACCAGAAACGGCGCAGACCCCGATAGCGCCCTCGCCACCACTTCCCTCTCCTCCACCACCAAGTCAACTGGCATTCAAACACATGGAGTCACCATCGGCCTCACTGTCTCACCCATTCACAGAGCTTCCGCGATCTCCATCTGAATCGCAAACACCTCTACTGCTGTTACCGTCCAAGCAACCGGTGCCAACACCATCGCCTCCTCCACCTCCACCCCAGTCGCCACCACCGCCGCTATACGCTTCGGATCTCCTGTTTGTGGAAGACACAGGTACTTCTAGCGACCACTGTGGTGAAATGTTCGCGTGTGATATACCTTTAAAAGGAGGTGGAGATTCACCCTTGGATCCATTCGCCCTACTACCGTATGTCAATTATGCTGAACGGACGAAAACCATATGGACTCAGACGACAAGAGTGGTAGACAACGGGGACCAAAATGCTTCGACGCAAACCTCCTATGATGGTAGGTGCTCCTCGTAACCATTTCAATTCCTGCTAGCTCATTTGTATTTAACAACATTGTCCACCATGTTCCTTGCTAGAGTGATTATAAAAACGTTACGGTTTTCTAGGCTCCGACACTAGGCCACCCAGTTTCTCGATGGAAAATATCTTCCTCTTGCATATGTTAAATTTACGAAGAATTCATCCAATTAAATATCGATTAATTTAAATTTTTACTTTGCTAGACATCATTCAAATTCCGCTGCGCAAGCCAAAACCTGTAAGTAATTTCCCTACTAAGCCTTGCATTAAGTTGGTATTGCAAACTGACAGAATATGATTAAGAGTTATTTAATTGCAGCCACGGGAAGGTCGACGTTGGAGGAGAGTAGGAATGCTGCTACGCAGGATTTTCTGCCTTGGTCGCTAATACAAATCGGGATTAATTTTTGTGCCAGATACCAACCATGTATTTTTAACTATATTTGTAAGTATATCCACAAATATATATAAACCCTCTGCTCCACATTTGCCCTTCTCTGTGAGATTTTCATTGCTTTTCTGTGGAAAGGGGACTTAACACAGCATGCCCAAGGATTTCTTGGCGAACCCTCTGCGAGTTTATGAAGGAAGCTAGTCGTTCGATTTGCGTATGAATTTTCGCACAAGTATATTGCATTCCCCTCCACTGGTTCAGTTTTCCAGTGCCCAAGACTAGCCTGGCCTACTCCTTTGCTGCTGTTGTTGTACCTTGGGATGGCACGGGATGCCGCTGACAGCGTTCATTCGGAAGAGGTGAGAATACAGACGCTTGAAAAATTAAGAGTGACAAAGAGGAGGAGGACAAGGCGGATACTTATGAATCCATGTAGTTCTGGCCCAATAAACATTTCTGCTTTCCCTCTGCTAAATTTGTGGACGTGGACTTCAATTTTATTTACTTCTTTTATGCCCTTTGGGGCGGTGTGTGGTTAGTTTTCATTAGTTTCCTAATCGCTCTACGGCTGCACATATTTTGACAGGATCCTTTCCATCTCCTAGAGTTCATTATAAAATAGGACTTGATGCGGTTACGCAAATACTGTTTGGAATCCAGACCAAAGTGTCCTTCGGAGTCAACTTTTGGTAAGGTAGGCCAAGTTTTATATTTATGGACAGGGTTGTGGCTTCATTAAGGGCTCCTATTCTAATAAGGTTCACGATTGGTTTCTAGTTTGACAGAAGGGAACTGGTTCGTGGTTAAGTTAGTTTTGTTGATACAGTTAGTTTTCGGATACTGGATAGAGTAAGATAACGGTTTGGGTTAAGGATTAGTAGTTAACGCTAGGATAAGAGATAGGGTTAACTTTACGTTTAGACTTGGAGTGAAGTTTCAGGTTTGAGATAACCGTTAGTTTTAGGATTAGCGCTCGTATAAGGTTTTAGGAATAGATGAAGCATTGGCGTTAGTTGAGAAGTTAGGATTTGTTCATGTTTTAGTTTTATTTTCCTCAGAACCAACAGACCTTGCGTTATGGTATAGAGTACAGAGAACACCCGTGATTACGCTCGAAAAACGCAAAATATAAGCTGAATATTTCGTGCAAAATCCTAACTTCTCAACTAACGCCAATGCTTTATCTATTCCTCAACCTTATACGAGCGCTAATCCTAAAACTAACGGTTATCCCAAAACCTAAAAAGCTTCACCCAAGTCTAAAAAGTAAAGAAAAGGCAAAAACTGCGTAGCCTGCGAATAATAACCAAGCAGGACCATCCCTGCCTCATCTCATGTTACGATTGTCGCCTCTGAACCCCATACATGCAACCAAAACATATACAGACGTTCAGTTTGAAATTCCATCCACACTAACGTTACTGGAGAATACAGGTGTGTCTATGTCGACCAGTAGCAACAGCAAATGGAGTAGGCCAGGCTAGTCTTGGGCACTGCGAAAACTGAACCAGTGAAGGGGAATGCAATATAGTTGTGCGAAAAATTCATACGCAAATCGAAACTAGTAGCTTCCTTTCAAAACTCACGCAGAGGGTTTGCCAGAAATCCTTGGGCATGCATAGTAAAAGTCCCCTTCCCACAGAAAAGCAATTAAAAATCTCACAGAGAAGGGCAAATTTGGAGCAGAGGGTTTATATATATTTGTGGATATACTTACAAATATAGTTCAAAAATACATGTTTTGTATATGGCACAAAAATTAATCCCGATTTGTATTACCGACCAAGGCAGAAAAATCCTGCGTAGCAGCATTCCTACCTCCTCCAACGTCGACCTTCCCGTGGCTGCAATTAAATAACTCTTGATGATATTCTGTCAGTTTGCAATACCAACTTATTGCAAGGCTTAGTAGGGAAAATTACTTACAGGTTTTGGCTTGCGCAGCGGAATGTGAATTTTGTCTAGTAAAGTAAAAATTTAAAATAATCGATATTTAATTGGATGAATTCTTCGTAAAATGAACCAATGCAAGAAGAGGCAGATATTTTCCATCGAGAAAATGGGTGGCCCAGTGCCGAAGCCTAGAAAAGCGTAACGTTTTTATAATCACTCTAGCAAGGAACATCGTGGACAAGGTTGTTAAATTCAAATGAGCTAGTAGGAATTGAAATGGTTACGAGGAGCACCTACCACCATAGGTGGTTTGCGTCGAAGCATTTTGGTCCCCGTTGTCTCACCACTCTTGTCGTCTGAGTCCATATGGTTTTCGTCCTTTCAGCATAATTGACATACGGTAGTAGGGCAAATGGATCCAAGGGTGAATCTCCACCTCCTTTTTAAAGGTATATCGCACGCGAACATGTTTCACCACAGTGGTCGCTAGAAGTACCTGTGTCTTCCACAAACAGGAGACCCGAAGCGTATAGCGGCGGTGGTGGCGACTGGGGTGGAGGTGGAGGAGGCGATGGTGTTGGCACCGGTTGCTTGGACGGTAACAGCAGTAGAGGTTTTTGCGTTTCAGATGGAGATCGCGGAAATCTCTGTGAATGGGTGAGTCAGTGAGGCCGATGGTGACTCCATGTGTTTGAATGGCAGTTGACTTGGTGATGGAGGAGATGAAAGTGGTTGCGAGGGCGCTATCGGGGTCTGCGCCGTTTCTGGTGGTGGTGTGGGCGGCGGTGGGAGTGGCGGCGGCGGCGGTAGAAGTAGCGGCGGCTCTGAACATGATATCACCATGACGGCCAAATTACGCGGTCGTGGTGTAGGTCACGACGCCATTGGCGCGAACTGTGTTGGTGGAGGTGGTGTGGCGACGTCTGCTCTTGTGACGTTGATGGAGTTATGTGGGGGACTGTCCCACGCGCCAGCCTGCGCGATCACAGTGAAGGAGTCGGCCGAAGTTGCGACCTAGAAATTGATCTCGTTGACTGCCCTACGCACGCAGGTGAACTATTGGGTGTACATGATTTTGCTGCTGATAGTGACGGTGACGGGGAACTACATATATCGGACGATTCTCTGTCCAAATCATATTTACAATCTTCCTTGCAAATAAGGGGTGGGCGTGTTCCAACTTAAACTTAAATTGCTGTCAATGGTGCACAGTTCCTCTTCACTGGTATGGCAAGTGCAGCTGAACCTCTGTTCAGTGTCTGTTCTACTTGATCTTTCATCATCGTGCTGAGTTGCAGCCATTCTCCATCGAATGGTAGTAGTGTCGGTGCTAGAGTTCGACTTGGAGGTGTCAGAGTTAAAACTGATTTCTTGGTCGACGGGAGGTTGCTCGCGGCATTCGATAGCTGCATGGTCCTTGCAAGTTACAGTAGGTGTAGACTGCGATAATGGAGAAAGCGTAAGTACAGGTGTTCCACATTCTGGCCATTCATAAGTATAGGGTCCGGATATAATAGAGTCTGCAAGGAAAGTCAGAGAAACTTTATGATATGAAATCTAGACTCTATACAACGTGCAAATTAACTAAACCTATTATTTTAAATTTTCTTTATAATTATTTTATAACTTCTGTGACAACTTGTGCATCAAATAAATACCTTGATATATTTTATGTAAACCTCATTTCACGTTGTCTTAAAGAGGTGACATTAGGAAACTGAGTATGACAGGCGCTACTAAAACCGCACGCGAAATTCTCGTCGATTAGCACTGTGCAACATGCAAAACGGTTCTAATGACATTTTAACACCATGTGTTATTGATCTTAGCAATATGATAAAAAGATTTTGCATTTGCAATGTAATGCACTCCAGACGTACCGTTGTCTACAGAAGGCATACCATCAACATACTGACTAAAATATCCAGGTTCATACGGTATTTCTGCAAGACCGGCTACGTTGGGATAAGTATTCCACCACTGCATGTAGCGCATGAAAAATCCGGAGGTTTCGAGCATTGCGAAGCTAGTCCAGGTATTTTGTGACCTGAATTTTATTGATTAATGTTGTGTGACCTTGAGCCCGACCAATGGCGTAGTTGGCCAACATTGAAGGAATGAAAAGACTTGCAGAACTAGCAACTTGGATAAACCCTGAAAATCGGATTCAGTTAAAAATGCTTGGCACGATATTAAGTAGCAGTCGTAACTATACTTGTAGCGGCTGAACTTGAAGGATAAAAAAGCATTACTTACAGCGAGAAACTTTATAGACATTTACGCAATGCATCGCAGTGCACGTTCGCGACTGTAGAGTTTGAATGAGGAAAATGTTTATATTTACCCCAAATCTTAGCGTTATTTGAAAATATATGATTTCACATTTTTCCATATATATTCCCCTTCCAATATGCTAATTAAAGAGGTCAGGAAATGTATGCAACGGAAACTTCACCCCAACAAACCTACATTTTGGTCCCTCTCGCAAAGATTTATGTGTTATCCATAACTAACATAGCCAAACATATACAGAAGTTCAGTTTGAAATTACGTCCACACTAACGTTACTGGAGAATACAGGTGTGTCTATGTCGACCAGTAGCAACAGCAAATGAGTAGGCCAGGCTAGTTTTGGGCACTGCAAAACTGAACCAGTGAAGGGGAATGCAATATAGTTGTGCAAAAATTATACGCAAATCGAACGACTAGCTTCTTTCAAAATCACGCAGAGGGTTCGCCAGAAATCATTGTGGATGCTTTGAAAAGACCTTTTCCCACAGAAAGCAATGAAAATCTCAAAGAGAAGTGCAAATTTAAAGCAAAGGTTTATAAATTAGTGGATTAACTTACAAATGTAGTTCAAAATACATGGTTTGTATATGGCACGAAAAGAAATCCCGATTCGTATTAGCGACCAAGGCAGAAAATCCTGCGTAGCAGCATTCCTACTCTCCTCCAACGTTACAGTAGGTGTAGACTGCGATAATGGAGAAAGCGTAATTGCAGGTGTTCCACATTCTGGCCATTCATAAGAAGAGGGTCCGGGATACAATAGAGTCTGCAAGGAAATTCAGAGAAACTTTAAGATATAAAATCTGGACTGTATGCAGCAGCAAATACAGTTTACCTCTTACTTTTACTTATATTTATAATTATTTTATAACTTCTGTGACAACTTGTGCATCAAATAAATACCTTGATATATTTTATGTAACCCTTGTTTTACGTAGTCTTAAAGAGTTGACATTAGGAAACTGAGCATGACAGGCGCTACTGAAATCGCACCCAATATTCTCCTCGATTAAGGTCTTGTCCTGGGGCAATCTATGAAAACATGATATGACGGAAGTCGTGTTAGTATTATGTAAGGAGCACCATCTGAAAAGCTCAATCTATAGGAATACAAAGTTTCTTCATAAAATCACTGCGCAACATGCAAAACGGTTCTAATGACATTTTTACACCATGCGTTATTGATCAAGGCAATATGATAAAAAGATTTTGCATTTCAATAGATATGCACTCCTGACGTACCGTTGTCTACAGAAGGCATACCATCAACATTATGACTAAAATATCCAGGTTCATACGGTATTTCTGCAAGACCGGCTACGTCGGGATAAGTATTCCACCACTGCAGGTAGCGCATGAAAAATCCTGAGGGACTAAGCTTTGCGAAGCTAGTCCAGGTCTGTTGTGAACGGTTTAGATCTGAATATTATTGATTATTTTTTGTGACCTTGAACCCGACCAATGGCGTAGTTGGCCTACATTGAAGGGATGAAAAGAATTACAGAACTAGCAACTTGGATAAACCCTGAAAATCGGAGTCAGTTAAAAATGCATGGCACGTTATTAAGTAGCAGTCGTAACTATACTTGTAGCTGCTCTACTTGAATGATAAAAGTGTATTGCTAACAGCAAGCAACTTAATAGACATTTAAGCCACGCATCGCAAAGCACGTTCCCGACTGTAGAGTTTGCATGTGGAAAACGTTTATGTTTTCCCCACAGCTTAGCGTTATTTAAAAATTTGGGAACCTTATTTTTCCATATAATTTTCCCTTCCAATATGCTAATTTTAAAGCACAGAAAAGTTATAAAACGGAGACTTCACCACAACAGACCTATCTTTTGGTCCCTATCGCAAAGTTGCGTTATGCATAACTATATGGTAGTCGGTAAACGCCAAGTAAATTCATAGTTTCGTGTGGTATCCATCCTTAGCGGGATTACATATCGAATCACCTAAACTTTCCAGTGCATACACAATTCTTGACGCATTGCATAGAGAACTGTATCACGTGTTATAGTTCTTTGCTCTGGGACTCGTCTTTTAGAGTACGACTCTTCCGCATGATGTTAAATAATGAAGTAAGCGATATTGCAATGCCCACCGATTAAAACTTACCTAAGGGATTGAGCGTGGTGTCCATCTATTACATCGATCCATCCTGCAGTCAGCTCGTGGAAGCAAAATGAAGGTAAACAATGGACACACCCTCGCTCACCGACCCCTTAACATCCTGTACAGACAACGAACGCTTCAGTTGTATGACAGTGGCCTTTATTTATCAAGCTTAATCACTGCAATGAGGTTAACATTTTTGTTTGTGCTTGCAGCCAATGATCGAGAGCACACGATGAACCCGAGCGGTCGATGAAGGAAATGTAGTGCACGCAGTGTACATAGACTTCAAGAAGGCCTTTGATAGCGTGCCACACCAACGTCTCCTATACAAACTCAACCGTATTGGGGTAAGGGGCAAGCTTTTGAAGTGGATCGAAAACGTTTTTGATTGGCGATCTCAGATTGTCCGTCTTGGCGATCAACAATCGGTGGAGGTGGCGGTTGAGAGTGGGGTTCCTCAGGGCTCCGTCTTGGGCCCTAGTCTCTTCCTTATATACATTTATGTTTGCGTAAGTGGCTTGGACTGTGACTCCGTCATGTTTGCTGACGATATAAAGCTTTGGAAGGTCATCCACAACGCAGCTGATGAAGAAAATTTACAGGCGAACTTGCATCGACTCGAGGAATGGTCGCACAACTGGCTCCTCCCATTCAATGCTATCAAGTGCAATATTCTGTGATTCGGCAGAACCAGCTCCGGGAACCAGAGAATGTACTATCTAGATGACACACCGCTACCAGAGTTCGAGAAAGATATAGGAGTAATGATCACGCCCACACTGAAGCCATCGTTCCATTGCTCAAAAGTAGCAAAATCTGCCATGTCAAGCTTGTATCTAATTAAGCGAGCGTTTGCAAAGTTCGGACAAAAGGTGCTTTTATAAGGTCTTCGGGATGTTCGTGCGACCATAATTGGAATTTGCCATACAAGCTCTGAGACCGTGGTCTGTCAAAGACCACAACAACAACCAACAACCAAGCTTTGTTCAAGGTCAAAGCTGCTCTGCCTTACGAAACACGATTGTCTAATCTTGATCTGTTTCTCTGATCTATAGACAGCTACGCTGGCGACTTAATACAAGCCTTTCGAATCGTTGCGGTTTCAGGATTGTTGCCTTGCAACTGGCAACTCTTTGAGCTGGCTGCACTACCATCTACTTTAGTGAGGACATCCCATTAAACTACGTGTGACAGGTGCAAGACTCGACACAAGAAGGTTCTTCTTTCTCCAACAGAGTGATTATAGCCTGGAATTGTCTGCCGGCCGACATAATCATGTCCCCATCCGTTGACAATTTTAAGTGAAAGTTTGACCAGTACAGCCGTAAGTACCACCACGACATCCGAACCTAACACATTTCCTGAAACATATTCCCATCCACAATTAACGCGTCATATAACATACTACTCCCTATTTCTGAGTAACATTATTTTATAATTGTTTGTCCGATGCCCTGCAGTGTGTCCAGGAGATAACCTTTTGTCCAACGTCCATTATATGTCAGCCTTTTTAATTTACAGTGTCACTGACATCAATAGGGAGCTCAAAAGGCTTCGCCTATATTTCCCTTTTAATAAAACTGAACTGAACTGAACTGTATTCGGTTACATCTTGGATCAACAATTAACAAATACAGTGTTCTTAAGACTAAGGCACGTAATTGGTTCCATATTTGTGATTTCAAATGATCCCTCAGGTGCAGAAGAATATGACCTTCTTTTTATATATATACATATATATATGCAGAGAGGAGACACGACAGAGAATATGGGTAGATTGATACAGTCTGTTTCTGGGCTTATTCTGCCTTCATTCAGCCAATCATAACCCTGACTACCAGCTGGGACTGGAAACACAACCATGCGCTCGAGTACGGCGCAGGCAGTCCACACACTGCGTGAAGCAGATGGGTCGTAAGCACTTCATCGAAACCAAAAGTTCATCAGTGCCTCACCACCCTGTCATTCTCTGTCGCTGCAGATCGGTATTTATTCAAACAGGAATAGGCGCACACCGATCTAGTGTATATAGTGTATATATATATATATATATGATATATATATATATATATATATATATATATATATTTTCACAATCGAGGATGGACCTACTGCCTCATTTACTAGGTGATTTTTAAGGCAAATACAACACTTTTGGATAATGGAAGCAATGCAGCGCTAAAAATTTCTCAAACATGCCATGAGAAGGTCAAAGGCTTAAAACAAATATTGACGAATATTATCAGTCGGTAACGTCATTTATCTCAATTTGTTATGACCCAAATTTGCGACAACTGAAAACGTAGCTAATAGACCTGGTTTAGGAAATCTTCCATTCTATCATAAAACATCAATTTAAGTAGGATTTCTATGAAAATGGTTACATTGAATGCATAATAATCACAACTAGTCTATTGCAAGTCTCCTATTTACTGGCAACCCAGAAATTCTATGGGCACTTTTTCCTGTAAAGGGTGGTCGACTAAGGCACGTAATTGGTTCTATATTTGTGATTTTCAATGAAATTCGAGTACAAAAGAATATGACCTCCCATAGATACATATACATATATATATATAATGATAATTTGGCGCTCACCGATCGGTTACAGGACTCACTCGTCCCGTTGTGCCTTGGGGCTAACTCACAAGCCCCGCCAGCAGCCGTAAGGCAGCTAAGTATAGAGACAGAATAACACAACCGACAAAGACAAGGGAGACTGGAATAGCCATTTCTGGCTTATTAGCCGTCATCAGCCAGCCATACCCAAACCCAGGCGCTGCGGCGCCCGAGCCTCGAACTCGCGAACTTGTTGGGCAGAAGTCCAACGCTCTACCCACTGCGCCAATAGCTCGTTGTCTTGCCGGTTTCGATCGGGAATATTGACAATGATAATCTGGCGCTCACCGATCGGTTACAGGACAAACTCGTCCCGTTGTGCCTTGGGGCTAACTCACAAGCCCCCGCCAGCAGCCGTTAGGCAGCTAAGTATAGAGGCAGAATAACACAACCGACAAAGACAAAGGGAGACTGGAATGGCCATTTCAAACAGGAATAGGCGCACACCGATCTAGTGGCTTCCCG